>JAQBSW010000828.1:0-166993 GCA_029291075.1 Eudiplozoon nipponicum | reverse complement strand
CATGGAATATGTACAAGATCTGGACAGTCATAAATGGCAACTATAGTAAGGAAAATTGGTGGCAATATTTGTTATTTTTCTAAACTATATACTATTTACAATCAATTAGCAACAGAGTTCAGAGAAGTGCCTCCTGTTAAGATATAGTCTGAATAACTTAGCGCCTAAACTGGAAAAAATATGTGATACAAACGACTCATTCGTATTTGATCACGATGGTACCGTTGTATAGTTGAATGAACATACATTTTAACTTTGGAATTATTCTTACTTTATTTTGAATAATTAAAATTGTATTTGGCTTGCATATACATATTTTTCTCTTATATTAAAATTAGTATGAGTAAATTCTGAGTAAATCTCAGAGCAGTGAAGAGATATTTTGAACTTTTAATTCACATTGTATTTTTGAATGACTCATGTAATATTGCTTATATACACTTTATACATTTATACACTTAAATGAATTAAAAACCTTAGTAATTTTACTTTTTATGTAACTATAGAAGTCAAATGTCTTCCGTGCATTGTAGAAATACTGTTGTTCATAATATTTCATAGAAGATATGTAGTTTGAATCCAAATAAATAATTATATTATATTTAAATGCAGTGTAAAAACATTAGTTAGTATATAGTTGAAAATTGTTCCTACAGTGCGGCAAGCTGGCTCAGTTGTTAGAGCAACAGATTCTGAAATAGATGTGCCCAGGTTCGAGCCGTGTCTGTGACACATTCTAGACAGTACGTTATGAGTTCCCAATAGGGACGAACCAGGTTACTTGATGAATTTCCTTTTCTACATTATGCAAGACTTAGTTTATACTGGCAAATGAATGCAAATAATGGGACAAGTATTTAAATCAAGATCACAATATTGATATATTGAACGCGTATACTACTTTCCATATCACGCCATTTCGTAAAAAAATAGAAAGATATTTATAAAATATGATTTACTGTTTTAAAAAAACAAATAACGTTGTTTGAAACGAGTATATGAACACAATACATTGTATAGCATACACACTGGTCCTAGCATTGATCGAGTGTTCATGTTTATTGTGACCGCTTTTGTGATTATGTAGGCAAAAAAATTTATCTAAACACGTTTAATTTTATTGCCTCTTACATGTCTTCTACAAATACATTGTGGCTCTAAATATTGTAGCTTTTCAATCATTATGTTTCAGAAGGCTATGTTATTGAATCAAAATCCTTCTTTTAAATCAACAGACCGGGGTATATAAGCATCTTCCCATTTTAAACCATGGAATATGTACAAGATCTGGACAGTCATAAATGGCAACTATAGTAAGGAAAATTGGTGGCAATATTTGTTATTTTTCTAAACTATATACTATTTACAATCAATTAGCAACAGAGTTCAGAGAAGTGCCTCCTGTTAAGATATAGTCTGAATAACTTAGCGTCTAAACTGGAAGAAATATGTGATACAAACGACTTATTCGTATTTGATCACGATGGTACCGTTGTATAGTTGAATGAACATACATTTTAACTTTGGAATTATTCTTACTTTTTTTGAATAATTAAAATTGTATTTGGCTTGCATATACATATTTTTCTCTTATATTAAAATTAGTATGAGTAAATTCTGAGTAAATCTCAGAGCAGTGAAGAGATATTTTGAACTTATAATTCACATTGTATTTTTGAATGACTCATGTAATATTGCTTATATACACTTTATACATTTATACACTTAAATGAATTAAAAACCTTTGTAATTTTACTTTTTATGTAACTATAGAAGTCAAATGTCTTCCGTGCATTGTAGAAATACTGTTGTTCATAATATTTCATAGAAGATATGTAGTTTGAATCCAAATAAATAATTATATTATATTTAAATGCAGTGTAAAAACATTAGTTAGTATATAGTTGAAAATTGTTCCTACAGTGCGGCAAGCTGGCTCAGTTGTTAGAGCAACAGATTCTGAAATAGATGTGCCTGTGTTCACATTCTAGACAGTACGTTATGAGTTCTCACGACGAACCAGGTTACTTGATGACTTCCTTTTACATTATGCAAGACCTAGTTTGAGTACTGGCAAAATGAATGCAAAATACCGGGACAAGCATTAAGATCACAATATTGAGGATAGGTTGAACCAGTATACTACTTTCCATATCACGCCATTTCCTCGTAAAAATAGAAAGATATTTATATAAAATATGATTTACTGCTTTAAAAACAAATAACGTTGTTTGAAACGAGTATATGAACACAATACATTGTATAGCATACACACTGGTCCTAGCATTGATCGAGTGTTCATGTTTATTGTGACCGCTTTTGTGATTATGTAGGCAAAAAAATTTATCTAAACACGTTTAATTTTATTGCCTCTTACATGTCTTCTACAAATACATTGTGGCTCTAAATATTGTAGCTTTTCAATCATTATGTTTCAGAAGGCTATGTTATTGAATCAAAATCCTTCTTTTAAATCAACAGACCGGGGTATATAAGCATCTTCCCATTTTAAACCATGGAATATGTACAAGATCTGGACAGTCATAAATGGCAACTATAGTAAGGAAAATTGGTGGCAATATTTGTTATTTTTCTAAACTATATACTATTTACAATCAATTAGCAACAGAGTTCAGAGAAGTGCCTCCTGTTAAGATATAGTCTGAATAACTTAGCGTCTAAACTGGAAGAAATATGTGATACAAACGACTTATTCGTATTTGATCACGATGGTACCGTTGTATAGTTGAATGAACATACATTTTAACTTTGGAATTATTCTTACTTTTTTTTGAATAATTAAAATTGTATTTGGCTTGCATATACATATTTTTCTCTTATATTAAAATTAGTATGAGTAAATTCTGAGTAAATCTCAGAGCAGTGAAGAGATATTTTGAACTTATAATTCACATTGTATTTTTGAATGACTCATGTAATATTGCTTATATACACTTTATACATTTATACACTTAAATGAATTAAAAACCTTTGTAATTTTACTTTTTATGTAACTATAGAAGTCAAATGTCTTCCGTGCATTGTAGAAATACTGTTGTTCATAATATTTCATAGAAGATATGTAGTTTGAATCCAAATAAATAATTATATTATATTTAAATGCAGTGTAAAAACATTAGTTAGTATATAGTTGAAAATTGTTCCTACAGTGCGGCAAGCTGGCTCAGTTGTTAGAGCAACAGATTCTGAAATAGATGTGCCCAGGTTCGAGCCGTGTCTGTGACACATTCTCGACAGTACGTTATGAGTTCCCAATAGGGACGAACCAGTTTACTTGATGAATTTCCTTTTTTACATTATGCAAGACCTAGTTTATACCGGCAAATGAATGCAAATAATGGGACAAGTATTTAAATCAAGATCACAATATTGATATATTGAACGCGTATACTACTTTCCATATCACGCAATTTCGTAAAAAAATAGAAAGATATTTATAAAATATGATTTACTGTTTTAAAAAAACAAATAACGTTGTTTGAAACGAGTATATGAACACAATACATTGTATAGCATACACACTGGTCCTAGCATTGATCGAGTGTTCATGTTTATTGTGACCGCTTTTGTGATTATGTAGGCAAAAAAATTTATCTAAACACGTTTAATTTTATTGCCTCTTACATGTCTTCTACAAATACATTGTGGCTCTAAATATTGTAGCTTTTCAATCATTATGTTTCAGAAGGCTATGTTATTGAATCAAAATCCTTCTTTTAAATCAACAGACCGGGGTATATAAGCATCTTCCCATTTTAAACCATGGAATATGTACAAGATCTGGACAGTCATAAATGGCAACTATAGTAAGGAAAATTGGTGGCAATATTTGTTATTTTTCTAAACTATATACTATTTACAATCAATTAGCAACAGAGTTCAGAGAAGTGCCTCCTGTTAAGATATAGTCTGAATAACTTAGCGTCTAAACTGGAAGAAATATGTGATACAAACGACTTATTCGTATTTGATCACGATGGTACCGTTGTATAGTTGAATGAACATACATTTTAACTTTGGAATTATTCTTACTTTTTTTGAATAATTAAAATTGTATTTGGCTTGCATATACATATTTTTCTCTTATATTAAAATTAGTATGAGTAAATTCTGAGTAAATCTCAGAGCAGTGAAGAGATATTTTGAACTTATAATTCACATTGTATTTTTGAATGACTCATGTAATATTGCTTATATACACTTTATACATTTATACACTTAAATGAATTAAAAACCTTTGTAATTTTACTTTTTATGTAACTATAGAAGTCAAATGTCTTCCGTGCATTGTAGAAATACTGTTGTTCATAATATTTCATAGAAGATATGTAGTTTGAATCCAAATAAATAATTATATTATATTTAAATGCAGTGTAAAAACATTAGTTAGTATATAGTTGAAAATTGTTCCTACAGTGCGGCAAGCTGGCTCAGTTGTTAGAGCAACAGATTCTGAAATAGATGTGCCCAGGTTCGAGCCGTGTCTGTGACACATTCTAGACAGTACGTTATGAGTTCCCAATAGGGACGAACCAGGTTACTTGATGAATTTCCTTTTTTACATTATGCAAGACCTAGTTTATACTGGCAAATGAATGCAAATAATGGGACAAGTATTTAAATCAAGATCACAATATTGATATATTGAACGCGTATACTACTTTCCATATCACGCCATTTCGTAAAAAAATAGAAAGATATTTATAAAATATGATTTACTGTTTTAAAAAAACAAATAACGTTGTTTGAAACGAGTATATGAACACAATACATTGTATAGCATACACACTGGTCCTAGCATTGATCGAGTGTTCATGTTTATTGTGACCGCTTTTGTGATTATGTAGGCAAAAAAATTTATCTAAACACGTTTATTTTTATTGCCTCTTACATGTCTTCTACAAATACATTGTGGCTCTAAATATAGCAATATAAAAATCATGCATTTACTACTTATCAATTTATTGCCACGAATCTGGGTGGCATAACTTATTCAGCTCTGGTTATTAAACACGATAAATCAGAACATTCAATATAGTTTAATCTCGTGCAAATTCATTTTGTGCGTAATGGCGTCTCATCAGTAGGAACTGGTATTACGCTCTTTACCAATATAAAGTCTACGACAGTACGACTTAAAAGCTAACTCACTATACAAAATATATAAATATACCGAGCCCCTGAAAGGTACCAACATTATGGCTACTGTTTCAGTACCCGATCCTAATATTATGGTATCAAAAATGAACATGGTACTATAACTATGGTTGCCGAGACGATAAATAGTACCAACACGATGGATTTCAATGTATCTTAAAGTTCATAAAAATTGAAAATAACAACTATTTCTGAACAAATGTTACTATTGAAAATTCAAAAACTGTCTTTGATCGATATCAGCTATCATATTTCGCTATAAGCATGACATCATTCAATTAAATACATAACAGCTGGATACTGCTTGTGGCGGAGAACTAATTTATAACCAAATATGTATTAGGTGTTGCGCACCTAGTTAAAAATTAGTACAACTGTGACCAGAAGGATAAAACAAATACATCATGTGCGGAAAGTATAATTTCGTGCACATTCTTTTCGTGCTTACTGGCGACACATCAATAGGAGCCAGTATTACGCCATTTACCCACTAAATATTTTGGGGAGGAATGTGGGAGACTAGGACAATACAATCTCCTATGCGATCAAGACCACAGTGTATAGATTTACCTGAAAAACATGTGTTCAGAAAAAGTTGTATTCTCAACTTTGGTAAACTTTATCGTACATTGAAATCCATCGCGTTGGTAACATGTACAGACACAGCAAACACATTGTTAGTTTGATGTACCTTTTCGGTACTATAATGTTGGTATTGGGTACTGACACAATAGCCATAGTGTTGGTATCCTTTACAGACGATATATATATATATATATATATATATATATAGTGAGTTAGCTTTATAGTCGCATTGTCGAAGACCTTCTATTAAGTTAGCTTCATTACTGCAGGTTTACACATTCGTATAGGAGATTGTAACGTCCTATTTTCCCACATTCCTCATCCAAATATTTAGTAGGTAAAATACGTAATATCGGCTCCTACTGAGGAGTCGTTAGTTTAAACAATGATAACCTAGTTATTTGTAGCAAACAAATAACTACGAAGTTAAAGTAAACTATGGAATAACTGTTTAGTTTTAGTTTTTTTCAGTTTTCTGTTCTGTTTGCCTGACGCATTTTGACTTTCTCTCTTAACTTGCAGCAACTTTCTGGTTTATCATTACAATTTTTATTTTCACTTTAAACTTCTGCCACAACGAGAACAGGTTATTTATTTTAGTGTCGTTTTGCTGTGATTAACATGAAGGCTTATCTTAAATTTTGATGACCAACTGATAATTTGGTTCAAGAAGAGAAACCTATATTATCAGACTCCTTTAAACACACTACGACTGGGTTGGACTTGGTATCTATGGGACTATCATCAGCTAATAGGACTGGAGCCTTTTCACTTATAAGCACGAAACAAATGTGCGCAAGATTATACTTACTGTTCATGCTGACTTTGGTTTATCCTTCTGGTCATATTTGAACTAATTTTTTACACAATTGCATATATATACGTTCTCGACCACGAGCAATATATAAGTCAATAAAATTGTCTGGAATTCATAACAGTCACTTTTGTTTTAGTCTCTATTCTCCATGATTATCTGCCTGCATAAATGATACAAGTCCTTTTCAGAGCCTTCCTAGTTTACTGATTTATTGACTGCTGTAGCATCTCACATCACACACAAGTATAACATCAGCTTATATCAATTGCGTGGATTTTTTAATCTTCAAAATGTTTTGGCATATTGATATGTTCTTTATCCATGTCTTGTTTAACTGTATTAGCATCTGTGACACATTCGAAATTTAGGCAATCTGAAAATTTGTTTTTTTATCCTTTGCACAAAAGCTATTTTATAACTTAATGATATTCAATTTAAAATGTAACCTAATTGTAGCTGCTTCGTTAGCCTAAAATGTTTTCGTTCACTGTTTGAACTGTCATTGCATTGATAAAATTAAGCAAAAAGCAATGAGCCAATTCGATCGATCTGACATAGAGAATAATGTTAGATTTAACAGATATGCCGTTTCAGGCAAAACATACGATAAACCGGAGGGAAAACGTTTTGCGCTTGGCAGCATCACAAACCATCCGGTATAGTTTTTTCCACTTTCTTACAGAAGATTTTCGGCCAACGATTCATTGAACAACAAAATAAATTTCACTTCAATACAAAGGCTGCACTCAGCAATGTTCCTAAAAGAAATTTGGAACCTCTTCATGCTAAAGCTATTGTGCAAGCGTCATGTAAGTTTATGCGTATTTGTGAAAGTTGTAGATGTAAAAACAAAGCCTCCATGTGTTCAATTTGCCCAAAAGCGAAATCACAGTTTTGTTACGAAGCATTCAAATACTGAAGCTGAAGTCGAAAACCAATTATTACCAGTAAAATCTCCCAAAAGACCTAGAAATGAAACATCGGATTGTTCAGAAATTTCCCAATCCCCTGTTAAATCAGTTGTGAGTTTATTGAATCATGGAATGGTGAACATTATTTTGCTGTTTAATTGATTTTTGTAAATGTTTATGCATTTGTTTGGTTATTTGCATTTCATTGATTCCTCCTTTTAATAGTTAACGTATCCGTCGATGCGAACCTCCTGGTTTTGCCACAAATTTACTTTAAAAGAGAACCCAAAGACTACAATGGTTATTTCCCTTATTGGTCATCTATTCGGTGGTGTTAAATACAACTAACCTTTAAGCGTTGGCACTAACTCGTGCTCCCATGAAAATCATAAACATTTATTATAATCAAGGTTGCGATCTTGATATAAGCACATAACTCATTAACCTTGGTTATAATAATTGTTATCAGCGCCCGCGCAACCAATGTTCGTTTAATCATAAACATTGCTGGCGAGTGGGCCAGTGTAAATGTGTATTCAGCTAGCACGATATATTGTTTTAATACGAAATGACTGGTGTACTCTGTATATTGTAAGCATTTTGGAATTATAAATACTATATCGACACCTTGAATTTTATTGATACAAATGGCTAAGCGTATATTTTATTTGATAATGCTAATACTACTAATTAGAATGCTTTTTGTGCTTTACTGCGGCATTATCATGGAGTTCATAATTTTGCGTAGGTTTTAAAAGAGCAATATGTGGCATGCTCACAGTGGCGTTGTAGCGCCTTCGTTGTATTCTCCATGGTTACCGCAACAGCGTCATTTTTCTGATGATTATCGAAAATTATCCATCAATTTATTTGTGCATTGGCACATGTTTTTGTGAGACGTGCGAGTGATTGATTATAATGTTTTTCTTTTTGATTTGTACAAAATTTACATCCTTAAGTTCCTTCGATAATATTTTCAGATTGCTTTCGCAAGGCTACTTTATTATAATCAAGGTTGCGAACTTGTTATAAACACCTGACCTATTAATTACATGCACTTGTCAATATAAGCTAAGAAATGTAGTGTAGAAAAGGCAATTCATTCAGTAGACCGGCTTCGTCCTTATTGGGAACTCATCACGTATTCATCAGTGTTTCTAGGGTAATATTGAACGGATGCACACTTGAAACTGTATCGATGTAAATTTATGAAGTAATTAGGTGTGTGAAAGAGAGTTTTAGTCTTGAACAGGTTTTCATGGTATGCGACTTTGGGAACAGGAGCTGAAATGAAATGAAGTAATAGGTTTTTATATCATAGATATGTGTATATAGAGTCTATTTTTTACAAAATTTATTTTCATTGGAGACCAAACACATGCACTTTGTCGAATATTTCAACAACTAATATCACAGTTCGTTATTTGTCAGAAATATTGTTTAAACTATTTTAGCTGGCGCATGACATTGTCCGCGCAATGTTATGCGATCGCGTCCCTCTGGAAGAACTGGTTGCTGAATGCCGAAGTGCAGATTTCGTATTGTCTGCCATGGATCGATCACCACTAGAGCAGATGCTTGAGGTCACAGATTATGTGGTGGGCATAATGGCTTACGAACGCAGTCGAGAAACTAAAGTAAGTTATTTTGAGGCATTGATTGCTGGATGAATTTCGCATGAATACGCACGTTAAAGTTATATTTCTAAACAACTATTAAAAGTTGAAGCATTCTATTTATTATAAACAACCCGACCAGAACATTTTTTTACTAATTTGTCGAAGAAACGGCCTTCTTTACAAAGGAAGGCACTCGCCTATAGAAAACAGGTTTTGAGTTCTTAGCAAAGAAAATAATATTGAATTGATTTTAGATCATTCATCTGATTTAAAAGCGTATAATTATAACATCCAATGATGGTTTAAAGTAAATCTCGTCAACATTTTCCAAATGACGAAAATGATCACATTAAATGAAATCTGTTTTTTTCAGTAAATGACACGTCATCTTTAATCATCATTTATCGCAATGAGTATGTTTCTAAGGCGAATAGATTGGTTTTTGGCCGCAATTTCGAATTGACACTCAAGATAATGCAACGGGAAAAACTGATGGTAGTTTCGACTGAGATACCCCATCTTTTTACGTCGAGAAAGGTTTCACATTCTGAGAACAGGTAATTGAAGCCAGTTGAAAAATAACTGAATTTTATGCTCTACTGAAGTCGCAAAATTCGGTATTTCTTTAAGACCTATCGTTTCAATGACAAATGTGCCACTTCATGGATTAGATAATTGGTAAATTAACCTATTAATGTCGGTAAAATATCACTTATCCGAGTTTAACTTGAGATTTTTTCGAAACATTTTATAGAGGATAAATTGAATATTTAAAATATTGATTTTAAATTATTTACTGTCTCTTCAAAGGAAACTATTGAGTGTCCATATGTCCTGAAAAATATCCCAAATTTTAAATTGGGTGGAGTGCAGTTGAAAAAATTAATTTGTTTGGGCTGTTCTATTATTTAATTCAATTTCAGTTGTCAGTTCTACAGACTAATACAAGGTCTAGGGGTGAGTTCGGCTTTGGCTACAATCGTGGCCGATATGTTTATAAACACGTTGGAATGAAAGAAGTATTGCGTGACAAACTATAAAAGCATTATATTATTGATATAGTTTTGGTCTGCTATAGCCATGTTTATACTGACAACCTATAATAATTTCAATAAGAAACCAGCACCTTAGAGTTGATTTTATATGCTTGCAGTCATTCGATCACTGTCGTCTGAAAAACATGGTACATATAGGTTACTAACAATGCTGACATCCGTAGATGTATTTGTGGATCAGACAACAAATGCTCCTCGTTATAAAAGCTGATTGGGTTCCATCAATAACGTTGGCTCTGTCACGTTTGCTATTTATGGGGAAATACGAGCATTCCACTCTATCATAAAATATGTGTACGATAGTGAAATTTTGTTTATTAGATTTTAAGATTTCAGACGCGTAGTTATTCGACCAGCGATGTTTGATATGTTTAACCAACGATGGCTAACCAATATAGGTTATCATCAACGGTCAAGCAACGCTATCAATAAATTCTCTTTGATAACAATTGAATAAGGCTCCATCTACTGCCGTAGCTCGGTCACGTTCAACGTGTTTCTTCAATTCGATTTCCAAAAAACAGCTTCATTCTCTAAGTCAGCGCCTAATTAGCATATGAAGTAGGGCTGACAGCTTTGGACAATGCCGAAACAGTTAATGCCAGCTAAAACTGTAGTGGAGGTCCCGTGCATCTACCAGGATGGATCTATATACGCATCATGGATCTTTGTTGGAAATTGCGCGAAATGATATCGAATCGAACTCAGTGGCATTCTTGCTTCAAATTTTTAAGAGAATGATCGTTATATTATTTTACTGGATTGACAGTACGATCTGAGTGATTGGGTCTGTTTTATGAGTGGATTCAGTAATTCAGCAAAGAAGCTGTATTGCCGATATCGCAATGCGTTCCAATTGACTTGGCTTAAATTTCATTGTAAAGATTTCTAAGTTGCCTCGTTTCTTTGTGTTTCTTAAGTAGGTATCTCGTCTGATCTAGACACTTCGAATCTTTAATCACTGCTGATGCTGTCGATAACAATAATAAACATGTTTTTGGTGTATAGAAGCTCCAAAGCAAATATGCCGTTTTCGAATTCCGTCCGCGGAAAATTCTAGACAAAATTTGAAGTGGTGACACTAAGGAGGAAACCGGTCTACATGATGAATTGGCTTTGCTGTCTGAGGTTATGTTTTTCATACTGACAAAATATATAACCAAATTCCTTTTATTAGACTACAAATCATGGTCTATTTATAATGATCAATCGGAAGTGAATAATTAGATTTTTGGTTAATAGATTTTGGACAGGTTCCAACTGTAGGGAAGACTACTCAAAGCATAACTTGGTATATTGTTTTAAATTCGATTAGTGTGTAAAGTAGGTGAGGCAATGGAAGTTCCCAGACTCCGAAGCAAATTTACCCGTTTCAAGTCTTGTCTGCGGCAAATTCTAGTTCCAAATAAAAACGAAACTTCTCAAGTGAGCTAGTTGTCTTATCTGCCTAACGCAATGTTTGGTTTAACCCATATATATATATATATATATATATATATATATATATATATATATATATATATATATATATACCACAGATCTTCGTATAATTACATTTAATAACTAATGTTTATCTGCAACATAACTATGAGAAAACTAAATAAAAACAATTTAAAACTAAAATGGTTAAAGAAAAGTAAATTATGAAGAGGAGGATCGAATTCAGATGGACAAACTTACCTAGATGACACATAAAATAGACAACCTAGATTTCTACACAGCACAATCTGGGTCAAGTCAAATTGCGGGTAATGCATTATCCGTAGTACAACTTCATTGTAGCTTCAGTATATCACTATAAAAATAGATCAAACTTCTCAATTTACTCTTCTACTAGAGATATGCAACAGGGTTCGATTTATCGCATAGGGATTCAAACGAATACCTATGACGTGCACGTGAAATCCTTCATGGTAGATACACTGGTCATATGCTGCCAACTTTGTAGTTCTTTTTGGCTGTTGGTATCATGAAAAATCTTTTATTACACAAATTTTGCACTATGAGTTAATGTTGCTTTATTGCGAAATCGAAGTAAAAGTATACATATTACGTAACCGTGCCAGCACATATGATGGATAATGATAACTTGATTTCCGATCCAAGATTACTTATACAATATCACCGTTGCTAAATCATTGTTAATAACCTCTATTGGACATGCTTCTCAAATAACGTAGGCCGAAAGCATGTAGTGTCTAAAATCTTTGATTTTAAATGTTTCACTTGCGTATAACAAAATTGCACGTGCTGATGCATTTTACACGCGTCCTATAAGGCTGAGTGAGATATTCGCGTTTCCTCATATATGAAAGCTAATTAAACACACACGATTTTCAAATTCATATCTTTAATTGTATTACCGTTATTAATACAGGTACCAAGATATTTTATTCTTCAACTACGTTCAGATTCTCATCCTGAAGTCGGAGGTTTAAACGATTGATGTATGATCTTGAGGAAGTATCTTACATTCCTAGGGTGCGATTTGAGAACGAAGGGTTAAATGGCGACTTCAGATTCTCGGCTGTCACGTATTAATGGTTTACCGTCGCAAAGAACCTTGATGCCTGGATTCCGAAAATATAGAACAATAGTTCGTAATGATATGTAACACAAAATTAAAATTTGGAAGGACGTCTTTGCGGAAAACAATGCTATTGGTAAAGTTAATTCGTTGTAGATCCTAACGCATTCTAAAATATTTTTGCAGAGAATATGAAACGTTCACCGTTATCGTTGCGCATTGCACTTTTATCAAGTTCTGCGTTGAGAAAACGCTCAACGGGATCATTCATGTCACTCAACCAAGGGAATAATCTAACTTGCTCTACTTAGTACAGAACTTAGGTTGTAGTAGAAAGCATTTTTGTTGCATTCAATGGGATTATATGTCAATATAATTAAAATGGAACGCTTTTTAAGAACTCAAACATTTATCTGAGTAGGTGTCGTTATACGCGCCGCAACAATCGGCTGTTTTCAGGTATCCACCTATTAAAAAAGTTACGGATCGTGAGCTAAGGATAATTTTCCGAATTGTGACAAACCCGTGGTACCAGAGTTACACAGTCGTTAAAACATAGATAAATATTGTGTACTAAGTTATGTAAAACTTGTAGGAATCGGCATTCTAATTTTGAATCTACAGCATATATCAAGTTCGAATAAAACCAACGTTCCTGCTTGAGCTTCTTTGTGTTTAATTCTTTCATTGTTCGTACATTAAATGTGCTGACATCAAGGTCTAACCTACATCTAATGAATAATAGTTCATTTGAACTATTTTAGATATATATATGTATATATATATATATATATATATATATCAATCCGCTATTTCGCTCAGTTAATTGATTAACATCTAACATATTCATAGCAGCTAAAAGAGTGTTATATTATCATTATAGTTCTCGTTTTGATCATATATTATTATTATTACGTTTGTGTTGACTTGCTCAACTAGGAGGCGTTCCGTTTGTCTGACTTCATTCAGTCTGGAAAGCAAGCCAACATCACACCGGATATGCTGACTACACTAGCCGACTGGCTGATTGAGGTGCAAGATATTTTTGCACTCAAACATGAAACAATTCACCTTGCATGGGGTCTCATGTATTCTTATTTATCAAACGGGGAGCCGTTGCAACGGTACGTTTTACTCATTCTTTTGGGCTTGTGTTTTTTCATTCTTTATTGTTATATGTACATTGCGGTACCCACATTTTGTTCATTGCAAAATGTCCTGCAAAATTGTTTTGGTTATGCCATACAAAAATTAAGTTGTTATTAATTGATTGGCATCCTTCTCAAATTGCACTTCTTCGAGTTTGAGCTTTTCAAAATTCGATACCATTCTCATAAGCAAAAATAACTAGAATTTTTTTCGGACGAAAGAAATACTATGCTCTAATTTTCCTATCAATTATTTTCGAATAAATAATGTTATGTTCTCCAAATTCAAACCAAAATGAATTAAAATGGGAAGTTGGATTTAAGTAGAGAGACGTTCAACCATGCATAAGTTGGGCTGCCAATTATTTGTCAATAGCGCCGCAATGATGACAAACTCATTACTTTTTTCATTGTCTAGTTATTAACTGCTGAATTTATAATGCTGTCCTGCGCAACTGCGCGCGTCATCATTAGATATCTTAAAATGCGTGGAAACTGATTTGTGGGCTACGTATGTTGAACAGTATTAAAAATCTGTTTCGATACTTGGAGCTGAATGATTACCTATTCTATTTTGTGAGTAGCACAAATTTGCTCCAAAGCACCTCCTTTGATGGAAATATTTCAGATGTCATTTTTGGTATCTTTTCTCAGTCCACAAGTCATCATTAGTCTTCGGTGCAAATTAATAAAACAAGTATGGTATTTTAACGAACATTGGTTACACTGGCGATAATAATAATTATTATAATCAAAGTTGCGATCTTGATATAAGCACCTGACCCATTAATTACTTGCATATGTTAGTAAAAGAAAGAACATTTAATTTGCCCGTAACACAATGCCCTCCAGGATTTTTTGTTTCTTCGCAACTCGACCCACTGGACTTACTGAAATATCAAACGTGTTTTAAAAGTTTTCTTCCTAAAACGTGATTAATTGTGAAGGTAAGATAAGATATCTAAAAATCTATATGAAATATTTCAATCAAGGGAAGTGGCTGGAAAAAATCCTTTGTTAGTTACAATACCAATCAATTAAAAAATGGCTACGTAAGCTGATCGATATTTATACCTAATAATTGGAACGACGTCTTCGACTGTTTTGCTTTTGTTGCTGGTAAAGTTAACACGCCACTTCATATTTCATGCATAGTTTCGCTGTTTCTCTAAGCACTATGTACAGTCACTAAGATAATAGTTGTATCGGTTCTCTTGTACGCCGTTGAAACAGGATAACTTGAATATTAAACAGACAATGATATATATATATATATATATATATATATATATATATATATATATATGGAAAGTAAAATAAGGTATGCGGATCTCTAGTAGTCCACATACATTGTACTTGACTGGAACTGTCGGTTTCATGATTTCTATGCAGTCACGAACACTAATTTTTTGCAGCTTTCGTCCCAAACATATATAGGTAATACAATTAAACAATCAATGATTGCGTTTACAATGGAATTGGTGTTTACTTCAAGCTCGAGTTCTTGATTTGAATAATGACTTGAATATTATTGGTGCTGAATAGGCGGCTTTGGAAACCGATGTTTAACATCTGGAAGCATGGAAACATATCAAACTTACAAACCAACTAGTTCTCTTCGGTAGCTTTTCAGTTTAGTGTTAAAGTAAAGTCAATTTCACATAAATAGATTGCGGTTTACGAAATAAGGAATAGGTTGCATACACCACTTGCTTGCCAACCTACCGTGACATCGGTAGATGGCGAACACTTTTAGATTATTGCAATGTTTGTTGCGATCTTGATATAAACACCAGTCCAGTATATATACACAAATCGATATAAAATAAGACTTGTATAACGCAACAAATGCAATCCGTCTATCCGTAGAACGGTGTCGTCCGTATTGAAAGATGTAAGTATTGACCACATTTTCACCTCAAATTGGCCGCAAACCGGGGAGAAATTGATTCAGAGTCTGAATCTATTCACTGCGTCACGCGGCCACTCGCTACACACATTTCTCCTTTACATACTAACCTATATTTTTGGCATGCCTTCTGATGGAAATCATCTGGCATATCTTTACACATCATGTTCCAACCAGCCGCCAAAACAAAAACTGTAGAACAAACAACACGTAATACAGTGAAAACCAAAAGGATGTCGTATTGCCTATGTTGCCTTGCCCTTAATCGGCCTTAGACATGACGATGTTCTATAGGAATGGGCGACCTAGTGTTCCTTTACAGTCCATGTATATAACCATGAAATATACAACTTGCAATGATTACATACTGCATCAGCCGTCGCGCAGTATAAAAAGGTTCGCCTTATCTGCATAGCTGCGCAAGGTGGATAAGCGCAATCATGCCACTGCAGGCAACTTAATCTCTAATTCTGCCTTCTTTCCTTCCCCTTCCTCTTCTCAATCTAACAATAGCACCATTTTAGGTACGATGGATATGGTTGGTTTAGATCATAGCACTGAGCCCAATATCAGGTTGCCAAATATCGAAAATGGTTCTAGTAGACGATCTTTCATTAAACCTAAGGTTTGAACGCAGACGCATTTAATGTGCGAACACTAAAACAATTTGGACAACAAGAACTTCTTGCTCGTGCGTTGGATAAATTAGAAATCGATATATGTTGCGTATCTGAAACCAGAATACAGGATCCTACGAGTGGTGAGGGGACACCACTTGTACCAAATTCCCAAGAAACTCCATGAAATGTGGAGCCGGCTTATCCTCCAAAAGGAGTCAGCCGCAGTAAAGTAAGTAAGTAAAGTATCCTACGTGCATTACAGAACTGGTTGCACAATCCCTATCTACGCGTTATTGGCTTCGAACATATGGTTCCACAGATGTTCTCTCAAGCCGGAAAATGAGGCGTTGGTATTGCCCTTAGCGCACGATCTGAAGATTGCTTTATTGAATGGATCCCTTTAAATGGTCGACTGTGTGCGGCACGTTTAAATAAATCTACTAAAATCATAGCAAAAACCGTTATCTTTCTTGTATCTGAATATGTACCTACCGATTGCAGCAAGGACGCTTTTTACTCCGAATTTAGCTCCTTACTAAGTAAGGCACAAAGTTCAGATATAGTCCTGATTATAGGTGACATGAAAGCTCAAGTTGGGCGCTTAAGTAACACAGAATTTCATTTAGGTGGAAGATACACTTTAAGCTCGACGCGAAACGATAATGGTGAACGGCTTTTGGATAGCTGCGCTGAACATAGACTATATTTAAGTAGTACAAACTTCAGACGTAGTGTTAGACGTGCTACAGGGCGTCCTCCAGCACCCGGATAACGGTGGACTCAAATACATCATGTAGCAATTAGTTATAGATGGCGGGGTTGCATTCAGGATTGTCGTTATTTTTGGAACACTTATGTCGACTCGAACCATGCACTTATCAGTTGTAGGTTAACACTAAAATTTTTCGGGAAATTAATTAAGAATAAACCCCAAATTGATGTAGGCAAACTCGAACAACCGTTCTTCCGATAAAATTCTGAAAATATTCTAAAGGATAATCTAACTGGTCTGGATGGCGAAAATCCGAATATACTTTGGTCCCAGATAAGTAACACTATGCACAATACAGGTATTACTGTATGTGGCATTTTAGGCCTCTGTAGAAATAATCATTGGCTCTCTGTAAAATCTATGGAGATACTCGAAATAAGGCGCCAAATTCCACCTGGCTCGACTCAATAATACCCGTCGCAAAGTAAGACGCCAACTTAAGCGCAGTATAAAAGTCCATCTCGAAAACTTCAAAAGAGACATTGATATCACCATCCCACAATAGACGTCTTTCTAGACTTATAGGGTGCATTTGATTCAGTGGATCGAAATGTTTCATTACATATTTTGTCGAAAAGCGGTGTGCCCACAAAATTTGTTAATATTATACGCGCTCTCTATACAAGTACTTCTGGTCGCGTTTAGGTCTACAACGAATTAACGCTTAACTTTACAATGCAGTGGTGTTCGTCAAGGTTGTTCACTTGCCTCCTATTTGATTAATTTTGTAATCGATGCTAATACGAAAAACACTCCCACAAATTCAGGATGGTGGAGTTGAAGTTCTCCCTGGAGATAAACTAGTCGATCTTGACTATGTGGACGATATCGTACTATTATTCGACAATCAGGATGCTGCCCAGGCCACGATATGAAATTTGCACCCTCTAAATCCAAGATACTGTTACAGGATCACCCATCACTCAATCAAACGTTGCGACTGCAGAATGGAGATCGAGAAATAGTCGACAGGTTTACATACCTTGGGAGCTCTATGAATAACTTAGGCAATATGTCCGACGAGGTGAAAATACGAATCGCAAAAGATAGAGTGCCTTTCTCGAACCTTCGTCATTTATAGAGAAACGCGAATATTTCACTTTGCCTTAAAGGTCGTGATTACAATGCATCTCTACGCGCAGTCTTACTATACGCTAGAGAAACTTGGCCTGCTAGAGTTGATGATTTGAGACGCTTACAGGCATTCGATCATCGTTGTTTGAGAAGTATAGCACTTGTTGCTTACCAACAACGAATAACTAACGTTGACAGCCGTAGACGTATTTTTGAATCTGCCAGTAAGTGCTCTTCGTTAGAAAAACAAATAAAGCTCCATCAACTTCGTTGGCTCGGTCACGATTTGCATATGCCCTCATTTTGATTGCCCGGTAGAGCTCTTTTCTTCCATCCGACACCAGATTGGCATAAGAAACAAGGTGGGCAGATTTTGACACGGCAGAAACAGTTGAAGACATCCAAATTGGATAGTTTATGATCCACACGTCTGCCGGGATGTGGTCCTCGTGTGCATCATAGTTCCTGGTCAGAAACCCTTAGCGATATGGCAAGGGATTGAGCTCAGTGGCGATCTTGTTGCATATGTCTAGTCGAATCATCTTTGTAACTTTCTTTTCTTAGAAGAGCAAAGTTAGCTGCGAGGTTTGGTTTGTTTATGACTTCTAGTCGTTACAAAATACTGCGCTGAGTAAGTCAATCTCTTAAATCACACGGAGTATAAAGTTATACACACTTGAATTGATTAAGTTAATATTTTACATGCTAGATGAGTAGACTACTATTCTTTTGTATCGTGTGTATTGCTGATGTCGCCTTGTCCGAATGCTAACTTGGCCATAATGGTGTTGTGGAGAGGTTTAGTTTACCTCATTTCTGTGAGTTATCCAGATAAATTTAGTCATAGTAGCTAGGTATTCCTTCGCTCTCTGTCTCTCTCTCCCTCTCTCGTAAATCTCACTAATAATTTGTCTAAACTATTTTTGCAATCATTTATATACTTTATTCACTCCTTATGGTTATATGGCAGTGAAATATTAGTCACTTTTGACTTTTGTATGGCTGGACATGATGATGATTGCTATCTCCGTTAATATACTCATAATAACTAGATCTTCCCCGCCATATCTCGCTACCTTTTTATAATATATATATATATATATATATATATATATATATATATATATATGCCAGAATTATTTTTATCACTTTTTCAAAATTTTTCTTTCTTGTTATATGGCAATTAAACATTAGTTGTTAATGACTTTTGTATTTCTGTGCATAATCTTGTTGGTGTGAGACGACGCTACCTGAGGAAATGTTACTGAATTGAAGACGTATACTATTAAACAAAGATTGACTGCACGAATGATGGTAGCAATTATATAAATCAGTGCTGCGTGCTTCACATAAGTACCCATCCCATTATATGTACATTTTTCAGTATAAACTAAGGATTGTAAAAGGTAGTAAACAATTAACCCAATAGACTGGCTACGAGCTCTGTCCGTTTCACAATTCTGCACATTAATTGAAGAGTTCCCAATAAAAGCGAACTCGGTCCACTGCGTATAGAAACTTTACTACCTTATACAATGTTTAAATTATACTGACTAATTTATATATAACCTCGCAGCCTTGATGTACATAATTTTTTGCCGCTTTGACCAGTAGAAACTTCGGAGGCATTCAACAAGATCAATTGGATATATCTGGTTAAATTTGCTTCATTAACAGAAACTGTTACAAAAAAATCGCTTTCATCACGGTCTGCAAAGTTGACGCGTAAATAAAACCGAATTTCACTTAAATGGAAAACAGAATTTATACTCGACGCGCAAGTATAAAGGTGAACGGCTGTTAGATTGTTGCGCGGAACAGATTATATTAAAATAGCACAAAATTTAGACGTAGTGTAAGACGTTGCGCCACATGGCGTCCTCCAACTCTGGACAACGCCGGACTCAAATAGATAATGTAGCAATTATTTCTTGAATGAAGATTGTTTCTGCCAACCTGAATTAATTGAAATTACCGGATCTGTGTGTTGATTAATGCAGCTTTCATAATTCCAGTAGTTTTCTTTTGCCAAGATATTTCGGTAGCCTTCTTCAGTTGGTCCATCCTCGCAAGTTTAACAAATGAAACCAATGAATCAAACATTAGTTTCATTTGTTAAACTTGTGAGGATGGGCCAACTGAGAAAGGTTACCGTTAACGGTAGCCGAAATATATTGGCAAAATAAAACTACTTGAACAATGGAAGCTGCGTTAGTCAAATTTAAGATCGGGTAATTTAATGTAGCTATTAGTTATAAATAGTGTTGTTGCATCTAGGTTTTTCGTTCTTCTTAAAAAACTTACGTCGACTCGGAAAATGTACTTATATTTTGTAGATTTGCATTACAATTTTCCGTGAAAATATGAAAGTTTAAATCTCGAATAGATGTAAGCCAACTCGAACAAACGTCCTTCCGACAAAAATTTGAAGATATTCTTAAGTCAAAAATAACTGAATTTGATGGAGCAAATTCGAATTTACTTTTCTCCATTTATGGAGAAACGCGAGTATTTCACTCTGCCTTAAAGGTCGTGTTTAAAATGCATCTGTACACTAAGTTTTATTATACGCTACTGACACTTGGCCTTTTAGCTGGGATGATTTTAGACGCTTATAGGCATTTGACCATGGTTGTTTGAGAAGCATAGCACATAACGGTTACCAACAACGAATAACCAATTAATTCAGTACCGCACAAAAAGCATTCCTTCAAGAAACCAACAATAACATCCATAGAGGTCTTTTTGGATAGGAAAAAAATGCTCGTTATAAAAATCAATAAGGCTCCATCAACAACGTTGGCTTGGTCACGTTTTGCGTATGCCTTCTATTCGATTTCCCAGTAGAGCACTATGTTCCCACCCAGCGCCACATTGGTCTACGAAAAAGGTGGATATATTTTGACATAATTGAAACAATTAAAGTCAACTACACAAAATTGAGTAGCATAAGACCAACTCTTTTGCCAGGAAGGGAATCTGTGTGCGCATCATAGTTTTTGGTTGGAAACCCCGCGCGATAGGCCATCAAGTCGAGCATAGTGGCGATCTAGTTGCAGATTTCTAGTAGAATCAACTTCGTAACATTATTATTAGTAGGGCAGAGTTAGCTGGGAGGTTTTGTTTTGTTTATGTGATACATGGAAATGGGCAAAGAAGCTGTATTGCTGATTTTGCCTTGTTTTAATGCTGACTTAGCAATAGTGGTGCAGTGTAGAGGTTTAATTTTCCTCACTTCTTTATGTCATCTAGATCATTATACACGTAGTAACAAGTGCTCTCTTTTATAAATATAACTAATAATTTGTGTGCATAAATAATAGTTGCCTTTTTTATAAAAAAATATTGTTCTATTTTTGTTTATCTTATTGTTATATGGCTTTTTTATCGCTGTGCAGAATGATGAAAAATATAATTCTGACGCAGATAATTACCTAGGTAACACAGAAATGAAGGGACCTAAACCCTTACGCATCATCATTATTGCCAATGTTTCATTTCTCGCTTCACATTGGAGAGTCGTTAGGGTATCTTATTAGTGATTAAATAGAAATTGTGAAGTCGATATTTTAAGTCAAGTAAAATATATCCGAGACTACTAGAGGTGAGGGCCACATATCTAATTTTGCTTTCCATATTTATGCAATGCGATTATATCCTAGCTAATCAGTTTGCCATCGTACTCTAATGATGATTGTGGAAGGTCGAAACGCGTCATTGTGTGCAACTGGTGGTAGGTTTACTGTTTTGTTTGACAACTGTTTAAATACAATTGGATATGTATTTACTTCAAGTTGGCAAGCTTGATTTAAAGAATTGTTACCACCACCTGACAATCGATTATTGTTTAAAGATTAGAAGATTCAGTAGCTGAACGTTATACATTTTGCCAACGATTGGTTGCATATAATTGGATCAGTGTTTGTATCTGATGCATCAATTTAAATTGCTTTAATAAAATAATTTATCTTCCTTTTCTAAATATCTTATGCTTTTTTATTTTTTCTGTTTACATGTATCGTATTTTGCAGTCGTGAAATCCAACTCATGGCTTGTGTAGCGATACTGGTTGCTTGCAAACACGAAGAACGGGAATTTCCGCCTCTGTCTGAGTTTGTATTCATTACAGACCAGGCATATTCACCTCAAGAATTTCTCGCCGCGGAGCGTCGTCTTTTGATGGGCATTGATTTTGCTGTTCATCGCCCAAACGCTTACATCTTTCTGCGACGTTATGCTAGGGTAAATAACATTTTCTTAAATTTTTATGTTTATAAAACACATAAAATTCTATTTTAGTAAGATTTCTACAAATATAGTTAATACAGTGACTGATATTATGTAAGTTTGGGTTCATCCAGAATTAATTTTTGACTTCAAGTTGTGCATTATTTAGAGTTTAATGACATGGAAAAAAATTTCACTTTAGTTGTATATACTTTGATGCAAAGACATATCATGTGATTATATGTAAAGTAGTGTGTACCCATTAAGAAATTAGTTCCAAATGGACCGGTATAATTTGCTAGTCAGTGTGATCTCGTATGCACATTCATTTCGTGTTTAGTGGCGATTCTGTGGGAACCAGCACTACACTCCAAACTAGTGCATATATTGTAGATTAATATGGGGAAGTTAAACGATGTCTTTCCTATATGTATGTGAAAAAATGCAGTATTAAAGTCAAATTCAGATGAAGTCTGTCTAAATACGACCTCATGGCTAACTCATTAGAAATTATGTGCACCAAATCTGTAAAGGATACTAACATTGATATCAAGAAAATGGGCCAATTTTCATATTAAAAAAAAAATTCTCAACGCTAGTTAATCAACTTCCAAGCCACAATGAAGTTGTATTGGCGCTCTTGTAAGTTTCATATCACTGATTTCAGCCAATAATATTTACTTAAATGTCTGCGTGGTTCTCTATGCACAGTTTTCCGCTTTTGATACTGTGCTTTTACATTCCGTTTATGCCAGAAAGCTGTATGATATATATATATATATATATATATATATATATATATATATATATATATATATACACGCCACTCTTTTAACACTGCTCATTTTGCTATGTTGTAAACCAAGTTGTAATTAAATTACTCAACTGAGAGAATTGTAGGTAGGCTTCTTTCATTGCGAATGGAATTGCTGTTCTTGAATAACTGATATTGAAGTTACTGGCTCGGTAGATATTGAATCAAGGTGGATATCTTAATTAATTTGCTGCTGCTTTTAAATTTTATTAATCTCACATATTATCTTTGAGTGTGTTGCAATACGATCATCGTATGGACTGCGTATCATATTTAATGTGATAATGTGTAATTGAGTTGTGGACATTTTTAAAGGAGTTTTTAAAAATTTCTTTAAATCAAGTTTGCGAGCTTGAAGTAAACTCCAATCCAATTGTATTTAACCAGTCGTCAAACAACATAACAAAACTACCGCCAGCCCCAACGCACTGACGCGTTTCGACCTTCCATGATCATCATCAGAGTACGACGGCAAACTGACTATCGAGGATCAAACCGCATTGAATATATATGGAAATCAAATTTAGATATGCGGCTCTCACCTCTAGCAGTCTCGCATACATTGAAATTGACTGGAAATGTCGGTTGCACAATTTCTATGCAGTCACGAACATTAACTGTTTGCAGTTTTCGCCACATATACATATATGCCGTCGTACTCTGATGATGATCATGGAAGGTCGAAACGCGTCAGTGCGTTGCGACTGGCGGTAGTTTTGTTATGTTGTTCGTCGACTGTTTAAATACAATGGGATTGGTGTTTACTTCAAGCTCGCAAACTTGATTTAGTAACTATTACCACCACCCGCGCAATCAATTATTGTTAAATTTTGTACAAAAGTTTTCGTTAAAAAGGATTAAGATAAGACTGCACAAAATTTATGTACTTTTTATTTTTTTAAATTATATTTAAGGTGTTGGATGTGAATAATCTGAAGGTTCAGTTCATGTCTCGTTTTCTACTAGAAGCCGGAATGCACAGCCATGCTATTTCTTTACGACGTGACTCACAAAAGGCAGCCGCTTGTCTTTGGCTTGCCAGAGTTGTTCTTCGCAATCCTTCTTTTCGCGAATGGCAGCGCCAACCTGAGACTGTACGTTTGGCTCAACTTTTGGCCAGGGATCGAGCTGCTTGTCGTTTTTATGCACTTTGCTCACCGAGTGATGTTGCACCTGGGACTGGCTTATCTGTACCGTCGGCTGTAGGGCAGATAGGACAAGGTCAAAAATTGAAAGGCACCACCAGCCTTCAATTACAGACAGCTTCATATGCTGTGGTAAGAGCAGCTCAACTTGCAGCAAGACATCAAGTCCAGCCTTCAACACTTACTACTGTGGCCGGAGAGATTCCAACCTCTGCAAGAAGTATTTCTAAATATTTCAATTCAATTGTTTGGATTTCATAGTTATTAGCCCCTAGTCGCTTTTAATTCATTTGAAGCAAAACAATTTCTGCTTGTAATTTAGTTTATCTAACAAACTGTACATCCATATAGAATTTTCATATTTTTATCGTCAGGTATGATGACGGCCAAAACTGCAAAAAGCACCGAACGTTCTCTCTCTCTCTCTCTCCAATGAATCAAAATAACATGGAGTACTGCGTCTTCATTATTGAACCATAAGAAAAAGATTTATTGTTTCTCGTGCATCCTTGTGGTCTTCGTTGAATTTCTAGTCATATACTATTAGTTCCTTGGCTGCAACTTCGTTTTAAGCATTATGAGCGTGTTCGAGCCGAAAGTTCTTAGAAGAAAGATAGTTGATAAATTACGGATCTTTACTTCTGACCTTAAGTGGCGTTAGAATATCACCATTGTCGCAGACGTCAAGAGTATTCGTGACTAAAATTGGGCAATGACTATGGTAACTTTAAGCGTGGCAATTCCACTATCATCAATGAGGTTTTTCCACACAATGTTTCTTGTATAATTATTCTTGCAATATACTATGGCGTATCATGCTTAAAGGTGTATGATTTTATTTTCCTGTGAATAATTTCGTAGTATGGTCAAGTTAATCGATTCATCGGCGGGTTTCAGTGTTTCTGCCTTGTCAAATGCTTTTAAAATGGATATCTGATAAATGCACAATTAATATGCATTCTTTAACATGATCAAAGACAAAGCCGTATCTTCTAGCTACATTATTTTACTGTTGACCAAATTGAAATTAAATGGCGTTTTTGCATGCGAGATTAACACCTTTAAGATAATCAATCTCGAGTTTACTATTTACTCTGGCCATACAATGTAGATTATATTCTTCCGGGTACTTGATAAAATGGCCAGGACGTGAAAGAGTATGCAATCGATTCATAGTCCTGAAATTTATCTCCCACTTCACGGACGTTACGCAAGGCAGCAATTTTTGTTTCCTCTATTAGTATTTTTAAAATTAGATACTACTCAGTCCCACTTTCGACCGAAAATTCCAAATAGCCATCTTGATCTGTTATTAAAAGTCCTTAACCTTGCTTACTGGGGAATTTATATTGATGTAAAGTTTCAGGATGTAATTATTATATATCGTCAATTTAAGCTCGATATGGCATTGCATAGCATATTTATTTAACACCTAGTTTAGTTTCGTTCTTATTGGTCACTCATCAAGTATATACTGGAATTTCTGCAACTGATACTTGAACAAGGATGCATTTTAATTTAAGGTCTTGTCATTTTTTTTCCACGACACCGGAGCCGCACTTGTATGGAATTATTAGATTTAGTTTATATATATATATATGAGAGAGAGAGAGAATCATATAGTAGCCTATGGGGTAATTCGGACTGTGAAGCTTTTTATAATGTATTTTAAAATACGTAGGTTGCCGTTTGTCTGAGATTTGTTCTGTCAGTTAATATGATTAATTTGAGAATATTTGCGCGAGCTCATGTTTACATCACTTTTACTAGGTATATTTAATTGGTTGTGGAGAACCATTACGCATGAAACTATGAATCAGGTGTTGAGCTGTCCATGACAATTTAGTTTAAATTGCACGAGTATGATATGTACAAGTTAGTCTCATTTGCACATTTGTTTCGTGCCTTCGAATTACTTATCAGAAGAAGCCGACTTTACAGTATCTATTTCGACAATCTCTCAACTGTCAAACTGTCGCATTTTATCAAACATATTATTAGTTTAGAGCTAGGCCCTGGCTCCTTATGATGAATAGCTAGTATGCACAAAATGCATCCGTACATAGGAATTTATTTTCTGTTCATTGTGACTAGCATATTTGTCGGGTCCTGTTCGACCTAACCTTTTTCTAGATGAAAACTACTTCCTGCGTAATCACCTCAACTAGATTGCTTTTTTAAAATTTCGGTGAAACTCGCGCTCATTTTCATGTAGCTTTTTATTTTTCTTGTAAATTTTACTTTTTGTCATTATCATTGTCATTTCTCTTTTTTCCCGTGCTTACGTGATAAATCATCATCATGCACGACCATACAAAATACATTAGTAGCTAATATCTCAATGCTATGTAGCCATAAGGAGATAATAGCGACAAATTGTTAGAAAGAGTGTGAACCTACTTACTTTGGGTATATATATATATATATATATATATATTCTTATAATTAGGAAAACACAAATAACAAAGTGGATAAAGGCCATTTATTTCGTGAATACTAATCGTCTCTTATACAATCATACATATTTATACATTTTGGGTTTTCAATTCACTATTATGGCCAAGTCAGGTTTAAGGCAGGGCGACGTCAGCAATGCTGCTGCATTTTTGTTTGTCATTTGCAGTGACAGCCAGTCAATTCTGCACGGCCTGTGTTGTTTTCTGTGGAAAGGTTAGGACGTCTATTAAGATTTCTAAATGTTGCCCGCTTGGACCAATCGTGCATGAGAATGCCATTCTGTCATTTCATTGTGAAGGAGACCAGATTTTCACTATATAGGATTGTTATAACTTTTTGTGATCCGTATTTTTCCATAAATTTTGTCGGCTTCATGTCACTTGGTGATGTGATGAGAGAGCTTTGTATGTGTTTGTGACATTCGAATGTAGCCAGATGTAACCATTTTGTATTGTAAGCGGCGATTTTCCTATTCAAAGGACGCGTGGTCATAACGGGAATGCCAGCCGTGCTCAATAAATTAATCAGATAAGTATACCAGCTGAAAAATCGATTGAAATTCCATTATGATTAGGACTTACCTTTAGAAATATAAATAGTGTGTCAAATGTTTAGCGAAGCCTTTTTTATCAGCAGATCACTTAAACGCATTCACACGTTAGGCGTCATATATGAAAGATATGAAAAAGTCTTAATACTTCCTCCAACTTCTATGTAACCAAGAGGAGGTCGTATTTATTCTCCTGGGGTTGCATTCATCCATATGGACTTTGTTATTTAGTGTGATGAGCACGATTCTGAAGAATACAGCTGTGGAGACATTTACTATAAAGTGACCATACTGTTGCATTGTGAAGGAGATGGCATCTATGGCAAGACAGCCTAATCAAATTTAATCGGCGTGGTCGGCAGACGGTACTTCAAAAAATAATATGTAACTGTCGTTAAATTTAGAGCGTTGTCCGCTATCTCAGTTATTAATTACTGTATAGTGATTTTCTTCAAATAGTAGAGTTTTGTAATTTATAGCTACGTTATTGTATATTTCGCAATACACACTTCTATATTTATTTATGTAATCTTATCAAGGTGCTATTTATGGTGTTACTGCCGATCCACTGCGTAGATGTTGTTCTGTGTGTCCGATATCATCAAAAGATGATTCCAATGTGTTGAAATGCGCTATCATAAATCCAATTGTATCGGATGTCACCGCATCGGAGCGATGTTCGTCCAGAATCCTAGATGAGGCCAACACTTCACTGTCTATTGGGATGACTGCTGCTTCATGTTTGTCAACGAATAAACATTCTACTATTAGTAGCAATGACTTTTTAAATATTAATGGCACAATGTCGACAAATGGAAGCAGTTCTCAGGTGTACGTTTACAGTTTATTTACTACTTATTCATTATTCACAACCTGAATGATATTTTCATGTATATATTTTCATAATGATTCTAACTATGAGAAATATTACTTTGATTGTACCTAGTACAATGCGAAATAATATAAGGTCTATTTTTCAAACCTGTAGCAATTTGCACCAGTCGTTAAATCTGACAGCGAGACACTCTTTACCGACGCCCGTTACGATGCCTGTGACAGCAGCTGTGTCGTCCTTCTCTCAGCCTAGCAAGATTAGCAAACAGCAGCAACCGTGTAGTAAATGTTATTGTGAATCATGTGGCCGCTCTTCGTCAACAGTTTGCACCAAACTGTCTGAATCTGACAACTGTCTAAATGTGAACAAAATGAATGGCGCTACCGGATCAAACATGGATTTCGTCAAAACAACAGTGGAGACTAACTGTTGCAAATCAACACAATGCAGGTCTATGGTAGAGGGCGCTGTGAAGGATGCGCGAATGAGTGGACTCTTACTGACAACACCGAGTGTAACAGCATCAACACTGGGCTACTCTTCATATGCGTCATCATCATGCTCTTCGTCTAACTCAACAATGAATTTAGACTCAACGAAAGCTTATACTAATGACCCCCACAATATCCAACATCACTGCTGTGGTGAGTGCACGATCAGACGGCCAGTTTGCATCTTTTAAATTGTAATGCATGAGGCAGAATTCTGGTTTGCGAATAACGCTTGACGCAATATTAATTGCATTACTCGATAGGGAGCAGTTTTATCCATTTATTCTTTACCATTTTACTCCGAGATGATTTTACGGCAATAATTATGTCTTGGCAAATGTTAGTCGTTTCTTGTATTTGAATAATTTTGCGAAGACAATTGCTATGTACAATGTACTTTCCATATTTGCCTGGGTCTCGCTTTGTGTAACGATGGAAAATTTGTTTTTTTCGCCAGCGTGGTGCTTCTAGTCACTAACGACTTCCATCCATGCGACAGGCAAATTTTTCCAAATTTAAATCATTTGCCTGAATACTTATTATCATTCTTCTAAATGAAGTAAATTTACAAACTAATTGCTAAAGGCACTGTACCTATGTTGCAAAGACATGCTGAATATCTACACTGGTTTTTGTTCATCACATTCAACATGTTATTTTCAACAATTTTCAATTATGGCATCATGGTTAACACCAAAAGAGGTAGTAGTCAATTAATGATCGTTATAACATCAGTAACTTCTGTTTTCACATACAGTCTATGATTTGATCATTTTTTGACGCGTAAACTCTGTTCTATTGGGTATTTGGTGAGAAAAATGTCGGTTACATCCGGCGCCACAGCTTGAATTAACATGTGGAACCTGTATATCAGTGCGCCAATCACAACGATCCTATACACCTGCATTATTTACTAAATTTCGGGATTGTAGGAGTGCAAATCCACCATGTTCTACATGGCTGAATTAAGTTTTTGGTGCTCTTGTAGTATTTTACTGAGTACTACGATATCAAATGTATAATATTTGTGTAGGGTTATCGGTATAACTTCCCTGTTATTTAACTACAATCATGTCTCATGACTCGTTATGCCTAATATGCAGTTATTGATTTTTATTACTAGAAATAGGCTGATGCATTTAATATCTTACATTCTTTAAGTTGACTAGGTTTTTTTGAGGTTAAAATGGTCTTGTTTCTCTCTGTTATCCCGATAAATATCTCCATCTCATCATCATCACCATCATCATGCAAATCAATACAGAATTCATTAGTAACTAATGTTGCGTTGCCATATAACCTTTAGAATTATAAGAAAAAACAATAAATTATTTTTAAATGTTATGTATTCTGGAGAGGATCTAGTTATAATGAGTATATTTACCTCGATAACGGACAGATGCGAGGCAAACTGAACCTCTACACACCACCGTTATTACAAAGCCAGGTTTAATATAAGGCTATATTGCCAATACAGCTTTCTTGGTGTTTTTGCTGTATCACGTCATAAAAACAACCGAACCTCGAAGCTAAATTTGCCCAACTATGAAAAGAAAGTTACTATAAATCTGCATCAAGATCGCCACTGAGCTTGGCTCGATGCCATATCGTGCATGGTTTCCAACGAACAACTAATCTCAAAATTTGCCCATCTTTTTTCATACACCAATCTGGCACTGAATGAGATAATAGTGCTCTGATATGAAAGGAATTGAGGCCATATGCAAAACATGACCAGCCAGTGAAGATGTTAGAGCCTTGTTTTTTTCTAACGAGGGGCACTTGTAGGCTGATTCAAAAATACGTATACGAATGTCAGCATGGGTTATACGTTTTTGGTAATCTACATATCTCAAACAAAGTTGATAGATTGTCTGTACTCGTCTAAAATCATCATCTCTAAAGGCCAAGTCTCTGTGGTGTATTATAAAACTACATGTAAAGATGAATCGTAATCAAGATATTTAAGGTAATGTAAAATAACCGCCTTTCTCTATAAATGGCGAAAGTTGCGTAAAGTTATTCTAGATTTCGCGATTGGTATACTCACCTCGTCAGACATATTGCCTGAGTTGTTGATAGAGCTGCCTAGGTATGTAAACCTGTCCACTATGTCTAGATCTTCACTCTACTGTGTTAGTGGTTCTGTAAAGGTATCTTACATTTAGAGGATGCGAATGCCATATCTAATTATTAAACAACGGCTCTCGATCTAATCTAGATGGCCCAAACACAAGATCAATAAATCTACCGACGGAGAGAATTTCGACACTCGCATCCTGAACATATGGAAGTGTGTTGTTTATAATAGCATCTATCACAAAATTAAACATAAATGGAAAAAGTGGTCAGCCATGTCGAAGTAGCCTTATTAATTTACTGTAGACTATCGTGACAAGTTTCTTGTTATAGAGCGCGTATAATATTAACAAATTTGGCGCGCACACCACACCATCCAAGACAATTTTTACATGCGCTATTTCAGTTCGCTGGGAGACGCCATGCAGCGCAATGCCTTACACTACACCTGAAGCTTGCGCTACTTAAGTTTAATTTACGTTCCACTTAGCTGTCCAACAGTCGTTCACAATTAGCCTAGCACATCGAGATAAATTGTTCTCTTCTACCTAAATTAAAATGTGCTTTACTTCAACGCCAGACTTTAACATTCATATCACACATAGCCAACACTAAATCTGGGCTTCTTTTTCTACTTAGTAAAATAACAGGTCGGTGTAAAAAGCATTCGTGTTGCCGTCTGTGCTACAATTAGTGGGAGCATATTCAGTTACAACCATTAGACAAATGATACTGGTATTGATTTTAGTTAATGTACTTAAGCGAGCCGCCCAAAGTCGGCTCTTTGTAGGGATCTATTTGATTAATCAAACTTCAGCTTGTGGGCTAAGGGTAATACCCACTCTCCACTTGTCGGTGCGAGAAAACACCTTTGAATCGGATGTTTGAAGCCAATAACGTGTGGCAGTGAAACATTGGTCGCTTGACTCTTGTGTGGCTGGAGATCATGATGATGATGATGATGATGATGATGATGATGATGATGAACGTGTGGATAATGATTACACATCTAATTCTTCAATGCTTGTAGAATCCTGTATTCTAGGCTCAGATACAAAAGATAAATCGATTTTTAATTTATGAATAATGTACGTACAAGAGCTTGTTGTTCTATTTTTTAAAACCTAACCTAGATTTAGTGAATGGCAGTTTACTTGAACTATTTTTCTATTTTAGCAATACAATATTGGACTTAATGATGTGATTAATATCCACCATGTTCATGGCATTTAGATTGAGAATAGTATAGTGAAGTGAAAGAGGCTAATCGTGGATGATTGTACCTGCGGTAGTACTATTTCGTTTATACCATGCATGATTCAGCAGATAAGACGACCTTTTTTCTCTTGCACGACGTCCGATGCAAAATGGGCTCATTGTAGTTCGTTTTTATGTATATTTGTTAGCTGTAGAAATACTCTGTTGGGATGATTATTTATTCAGACATTTAATTCTCTTAGCTAATCTGCCAACCGAGGCTGGTGAACACTATCTACCAAGATGCCAGTGACCAAACCTTCCTTTAGCAGCCTAAATCTGCCTGAGTCTGGCACGCTTGTTCGCATTCTGTCACTCTCCATTTAACACTAAATGTTACTGCGTAGTTAAACATAATTGGAGGCTTACCCTAGCACATCGATATAAATGGTTCTTCTACCTAAATTAAAATGTGCTTTACTTCAACGCCAGACTTTAACATTCATATCACACACAGCCAACACTACATCTGGGCTTCTTTTTCTACTTAGTAAAATAACAGGTCGGTGTAAAAAGCATTCGTGTTGCCGTCTGTGCTACAATTAGTGGGAGCATATTCAGTTACAACCATTAGACAAATGATTCTGGTATTGATTTTAGTAAATGTACTTAAGCGAGCCGCCCAAAGTCGGCTCTTTGTAGGGATCTATTTGATTAATCAAGCTTCAGCTTGTGGGCTAAGGGTAATACCCACTCTACTTGTCAGTGCGAGAAAACTCCTTTGGACCGGATGTTTGAAGCCAATAACGTGTGGATAATGATTGCACATCCAGTTCTTCAATGCTTGTAGGATCCTGTATTCTAGGCTCAGATACATAAGATAAATCGATTTTTAATTTATGCAATAATGTACGTACAAGAGCTTGTTCTATTTTTTAAAACCTAACCTAGATTTTGTGAATAGCAGCTCACTTGAACTATTTTTCTTTTTTGGCAATACGATATTGGACTTAATGATGTGATTAATATCCACCATATTCATGGCATTTAGATTGAGAATAGTATATTGAAGTGAAAGAGGCTAATCGTGGATGATTGTACCTGCGGTAGTACTATTTCGCTTATACCATGCACGATTCAACAGATAAGACGACCTTTTTTCTCTTGCACGACGGCCGATGCAAAATGGGCTCATTGTAGTTCGTTTTTATGTATATTTGTTAGCTGTAGAAATACTCTGTTGGGATGATTATTTATTCAGACATTTAATTCTCTTAGCTAATCTGCCAACCGAGGCTGGTGAACACTATCTGCCAAAATGCCAGTGACCAAACTTTCCTTTAGCAGCCTAAATCTGCCTGAGTCTGGCACGCTTGTTCGCATTCTGTCACTCTCCATTTAACATTAAATGTTACGGCGTTGTTAAACAAAACTGGAAGCTTCACATGAAATGGGTCGGTGATGGAATCTCATTAGACCCAAAAAGGCTCATGCTACCATTTCTTGGCTGACTAGCTACTGCCCGCTTGTCGTCAGACCAGAGATTTCTATTTGGGTATATTAATTGGGATTGTGTATTTGTACTAATATGGTATTATTTTTCTCATAAAAATACGGCATTGAATAGTGTGGATATTGATCAATATACCCGTACAAATGCCGAAAATATTTCAAGTAACTATGATTATTGCATAACCGGGTACATGATACTTATCTACGGTCAATGACTTTGAACCTCTGATATCACGGGTTTTTCAAGTCTAACACTGTGAAATTTCTTCTATCTTTTGTTCACTATCCCTATAAAATATATGCCAGTATCCTTAATAAACGAAACTATTTAACATATAAATATGCTCCTAGTAATTGCAGCAAGAACGCTGTCTATCCTGACCAAAGTTCTCTTGTAATTAGATCAAGAGGTTTACATGTATTCATGGTTGTGAGTGATATGAATGTTAAAATTGGGCGCTGTTGTAACACAGAATTTGATATAGGTGGAAGATTCAACTTTAGCTCATTGCGCAATACTAATGGTGGAAGTTTGTTGGAAAGCTGCACAGAGCTCTGATATGGTGCCAAATGTGGACCAATAGTTCGAAAAGATATTAGTTTTTTATTGTGTGGTTGCATCGAGGTCTGCAGCGTTGTAACAAGTATTTTAATCGAAATATGTGCTTATTCGATGTAGATTTTCGCTTATATTTTCCGGGGAGCCGTCTTTTCAATTACCTTTCTGTGTCTTTGAGTTTCGCGTGAATCACATAAAAGAGAGCAACCCGGATTTTGGCTACGACGAAGTTGTATCCAAAGGCGAGAGACATGTCCCAGAATAGCCGTATATCTAGACTTCAAGGATGTAATGTATTATTCGATATTCTGTCGAAAGTAATATTCCCACAAAATTTTTAATATCATACGTGCTGTCTACATAATCACTTGCTGTTTTAAAATCTACAATGACTTAACGAACAATAGTGGTGACTGGCGGTAGTTATGCTATGTTGTTCGAAGACTGGTGAAATAAATTGGGATTGGTGTTTACTTGGAGCTCACGAACTTGATTTAAAGAATAGTGGTGACTCTCAGCGATTTCCAGTTTTTCCATTGTCGTTTAATTTTGTAATAGATGCCACTTATAACTTCACTCTTCCATACATTAAGAATGCAGGCGTCGGAGTTATCCTGGCTATTGAAAAGGATATTATATTATTATTAGATAACCAAGATTCTGTTCGGTCTACATTAAATAGATCAGAATTCGTTCCGTCTTTCAAAAATTAACATTCACTTCTATCTTTCGGCTTCAAGGTGATTATTTGGACGTAGTTAGCATGGCATATATTGGCAGCTGTATAATTACCTCAAGCAATATGAGTGTAAGGTTAATATGAGAATTACAAATGCTAGTGTGGTTTTATCTAACCTACCTTAAATCGCGTGTGTCTAATACGTTTACATGTGCAGTTTTGCTATAGAGTGGTGAATCTTTGTTTTTGAAGGTCTAAGACAAGATGCTTAAAAATATTCGAACACCGTTGTTTAAGAAACTTAGGCAATATAGGTTACCAACAACGAATAAGCAATGCTGACATCCGTAGGCGTATTTTTGTATAAATCAACGAGTACTCTTTAGACAAACAAATAAATCTTCAACGACGCTGCTTTCAATTTGGTTTTCCAGATTAATTTAACATACAAGGCGAATAGATTTTGACAATCTTTACACAGATAAGGGCAACTAAAAACCAGTTGGGTAGTAGAGAATCCGTGCACATCACAGTTCTTGATTGGTAACCCTGTATAATATGACGTTAAACCGAGCTCAATGGCCGTCTTGTTGCAGATTTCTTGTAGAATAATTGTAAACGTTTGTTTCTTAATTTGACAGGGTTAGATGTGAGGTTCTTATGGTGCGATAAAGTGAAAGCCACAATGTGCTATATTGTCAATGTCGCTTTGCATTAAACCGGACTTGGTAACACGTGTGTTTGGAGGTCTTTTTTGCCTCGCTTCTGTATACCTCTAGTCATAAATATCATTATTATTTTTTTTAATTTCCATTTCATTTGCTATTATATAGCCGTGAAACATCAGTTTTTAAATGCTGATGTATTGCTATCAACAATGATTCATCAACATCTGATGGTTTTATATACTCAAAAATGCTTTCCCAGTCGGTTATGAGAAAGGTGAACCTTGAGTTCATGTATATACAATCGGTAATATATTTCTCGCTTGGTAGATTTAAAGTGAATTTATGCAAAGACTAATTTACACGTTTGCGTTATTGGGCAATTTTTGCTGCTAGGATCTTACTGTCTTTTGCCAAGAAATTTGCCTCGTGTTTTGTGTTAGTACGTTATTACATCCAGACACAATATTACAGCTTTACCTTTTCTGTGATTCTATCGGAGATTTCATGTTAGCTGGCAAGCAAAATGTAGTACTCCAAACAACGCAAGCAGCGTTCCTTAATTGGAATAGACTGGGATGGAACATTAATTAGCACACGAATATTATTTGAAGCTTCGTTATTTCCGCCTTTGTTTAATGCTTCCTAGCTCTCAACTGGCAGTGTCCCGAATCATGCCGAGCGAATACCTCGATTCCTAGAGCTGTTTAGTAGGTAGAATCTATATTCGTTCTTATCATATTTTCTGCTGCGTAAGGAATGACCAACTAAATATTGATCCTCATACTAAAGGCGAATGCAACAATGCTATGTCATTTGGTAATCTGAGTAGAAGTCGGTTCGCCCTCTGACAGTAACACTTCGCCAAGTACGGTTTTAGATCGAATAAAATTTTGATATAACAACGGTTTTCTGGAAATTTAGCTCCATTTCATATCCGATGGAACCTCACAGAGCTGTGATTATGTCTTTCTGGAACTCTGTTGTCCTCTTAAAGAGCGATAATGATATATTGAGATCAGCAAGATGGCGAAAACTACCGATCTTCACACGAAGGAATGTTGCATTTACTTTGGCATAGACGGATTGAACTGTTGCGAACGCCGGGGCCAATAGCAAAAGGCTCATACAAATGCGATCACCGTCTGAGAAAAAGCTAATTTTTTTGGGACGTCATTCATGAGTGATAGTTCACCCTGAATTACTGCGCTTGCCAGGGACAGGCAGCTGACTAGTAAAACATTGCGACCGTGGGATGATGGTATCTGTAAGCGAACTTGATTGGAAACAATAATTTTCCGCACGCATTACACTCGCTGTCACAAAACTTCTATTGCTCTTCCTCTAGCCTTCTGAAGACAACTAACTAAAGTTGGCGCAGCAACGCAAACTGGAACCCTGATATTTTCGCGTTTACCAACAATTTGCTACATTTCCGAAAATTTCTATCCATTGGAATATTTCGGTTGTTACTTATTGCCACCTTGGTCTCGGTATTACTCATCGATTTCGTAATACCGAAAGAAAAAAATTATTAAAAATGATTTCTCTTTGTTTTTAATTCGTGTATGTTGATATATATAACAATTTAATTTTCCGCGTGAGTTTACTTTCTACTTTTACGTGTGTGCGCGTGCGTATGTTTGTATGTGTAATTCGAATCAGAAAGAAATAATTACCTATCTCGTTATCTGTGATTGATTCACGTGCCATGGATTTGTGGTAATAACTGGTTAACCGATGGTATTTATAATGAGAAAGTTATTATTTCAAAATCGTGCAGGATACAAGGACTTCGCCAAGAAACTTTACTAATAACCTAAAATAACTTTAATGTTTAATCAGAGGTAATAATTCTTTTTTCTGGTTCATACTCATGCTAAGCATGTGCAATTAGCTATTGCGAGATTTTATAAATCACAAATCAGAGCTAAAGTACATCAAAATATAATTTATGAGTGATTTTGTTCAGTATTTGCATTAGAATTTAGTTGAATGGTGTTAGATTACATCACTTAAACTAAAAAATCTGCAATATGGAATTAATTACTTTCACTACGTTGTCCAATTTTTGTTGATACTAATAAAATATATGTAATCAAGATACTGAAATCGGGGTTTTATTCAATATATGTTCACGATATGACATAAACTCTGATATAAAATGAGAGATCGGGGTGACTTATTTTAACTTTTTGTCTTAAGAGATGCCATATAGGTTCCACCTCAAGATAAGGCTAATCAAAAAACATGTTTGTATATATTTGGAAATTTTGTGTACATTCTCCAAGAGTCCAAAGTGTGTGCCAAGTTCTGAGCTACGATCTTATCAAATTATGACAAGGACGAAATCGATCTACATGATAAATTGCCTATTCTAAATTTCCCCAGTTTAGTTTGTACTGATCATACATAAAATCAAAATCTTGCCATTAAATTTTAATGCAATATAAAATTCCCAGGTGACATGGTGATTATCCTATAATCACAATTCTGGGGCGCCTACTTATAGCTTTAGGTCCTAAGCGATGCTAATTAGGTTCCACATGAAAGAAAATCTAATCAAAAACTAACAGGTGTGACTGAAAATGGAGTTTTGTTGCGTAGCAGGCGTGGCGCACTGGCTTTAGTGTTAAACTCAGAAGCAAATTTGTCCTGAAACGAGCTAGGATAGTGATAATTTCTGGCAAGTTCCTAATTGGGACGAAAATAGTCTACTTGATAAATTGTCGTTGTTGCCTTGTTCAGTGATTATTGACTACATTTATAATACTAATCCTGTCATTAAATTTCAATTAAATATAACTTCGAGTGATTCGGTCTGTCACATAATAACAGATTGGGGGTTTCTAGTTATATCATCAGGTCTTAGCAGATGTCAAATAGGTTCCATCTGAAATGAAATGCTTGCTAAAAATACAAGTTTGAGCTGCGGCACGCCTGACGAACGAATTTCCTTTCCTACCATGAGCAATGTATACTTTATTCTGACAACATTGGTAATAAAACTCATGGGCCAATTAGTCGGTACAATCTCCTCTTGTAAATGCGATTATAACTTTCGTTCATGTTGACCTTAACTTATCTTTCTGGCCCTATTTTTACTAGGTGCACAATTAAATCAATGAAGTTATAACACAAAAGTCGAAAAAATAAAGAATTTTTGGTTGTTGTATCGATATAAATTCTCAGAAATAAGTTTTACTTTATGCCGTGAATAGTTGGATGTAGTGCTATTGTCAAACGTTTTGTTGATAGGCACCACTACGGCCATTTTCCATTCAGTTGGGCCAGATTCCGCATAGCTTTCTTGGCCTGAATTAATACAATCTTGTTTAATTCATAATTGATGTCATTGGTTCTGGTGGCTTCAAAGACCGTCATTGTGTAATCTCGTAACTAAATCAGGAAGGCATGTTACTTTCATCATCTTGGACCATCTGTCAACCAAGTTTCATCTGCAAATTTGCCAGGAAAATCTGATTTTGAGGTTTATTAACTAACAGGTCATTACGTCAGGAACAGTTATGGGCATTCCATCACTAACCATTTAAAAATATGCTGACAGCGCAGTGAATCAACAATTAATATAATATGGAATGCAGTATCGTGATTATACCGTCAAGGTTCATGCAGCTGTCCTAACGGCCGTCAGGGCCGTAGAAATGGACAATAATATTTCAAAGTAAGCGATTTTAATATTAAGCCATTTTGTAGTGTAATACCGATTTATAGATGGAATTTTTTTATACGCTAACCCTGTCCTACAAATTCGTAGCCGTAGAAGCTTTCAACCTTAAGACCAAAGTGTGATAGCTATTCTTGTAGTCAGGATCATGACTATCATTGTCGATCGTATCTTGAAACCAAACTGACGCAGTAAATTTTTCGATTGCTGTCATAATTTTCTTTACTAGCTGTAGACTCTGTTCTAAAATAATTTGTTGACTTCACTTTTAAAGTACCGTGGGAAATACTCATGATGCGTGCAGTGGATTAATATGTATCTTTATTGGTTTACGGATGGTCTAGTGGGAACTTCTTATGAATGTTTTTGTTTATATAACCCAAGGCTTTTCTGGGGTCATTTTTGCGTATGTTTTACGTGACTTCTGTCATTTATGAAAATGTACCTTGAAACGTAGTTGCGTTTCTCACAAGTGTAACTGATCTACAATTTATTTATATTCATCAAACAGGTAAGCATTGCCTTAATAAATTTTTTACGAAGCACCTACTATATACTCTATTCAGGATATTTTAGTTTATTCTAAGCATATTATTTGTTTGAAACAATTAATCAATGCCATATGTTGTTTCTCTAACTTGGTTATTATTTATTTTAGTGCCTAATTCATGTTGTGCGATGCCGCCTGATATATCAGACTTAGCAAACAACAACAGTCTAGTAAACGGTATCATTAACTTACCACTGGGTCGTTCAAATTCAAGTGCATACAATTCATATAAACCATTTGGAGGATCATCATGTTATCCATTACATAGGCGTCAAAGTGAGGGCACAGCGTGTTCTGGTTCATCTTTAAATTTTCACCGGGCTGGTAGGTTATTTTTAAATCTGCTTTCTAAATATTTACTATAATTGAAGGATCTTTTGTTTCTTGAATCAGCAATATGGTGTTTTGGCTATGATGCTCTGTTTCTAACTAAAAAAAACATTTATTTGCCTAAACTCCAATTAATTTTCGTCAACACTTAATGAATAAAACTATTCATATTTTATTAAACATTATAATTTAATTTCACTGCTTAAACATTTAAGTAAAGCTAAGTGGCTTGTGTCAAAACAGAAGAAATTGTTCCTAATGCAATGGGTGGGCTTTAATTGCTGAAGGGAATTTTAAACAGGTGGGAGCAGTTTTATCTTTCCTGGAGTACTAAATCTTAGATGGCTATCTGCCAACACACGACTTAACTGATTAAAATAAGTTCCTCTATGTTTGTTGGGATAAAATACTTAGTCAACTCACGATTCACTAATGTACTGTGACACTGGTTATCCTTTAATTGTTTATTTAAGAATGCCGAGCTCACTATAAAACCGTATTGAATTTTCTCAGTGTTACTTCAGAGATTGATAGAAACGTTTATCTGTTAGTCTGAAAATTGAGCTACCATCCCACTATATAGCGAGATTTAGGCACGATGTCCACATTCCAATTTTATATTCAATTGATTGTATGCCGGCAGGTTGTTTTAACTAATTAAACGTTTTAAATGCCAAAAAACTGTATATCCAAAGTTGCAATGTGTGGTAAGTCGAAATGGTTGTTAATGTCCTTTTATAGTATGTTCGATCATTCAAACTTTAGTGTGAATTAGAAAGAAATGGCCCCATATTCGCTCCTATCCAAATGATAGAGTAATACTATATTCTTTCATTCTCTCTATAAACTATTGCACACGAAATAAGATTAGATATACCGGGAATGAAGGATTACTACAATATAATTAAAATAGAATTTTTTTTGATCCTTCTACGCGTCGGAAAATGTCATTTTAAAAAATCGAGACATGGCTAGGCGTGTATGTCAATCCATATGGCTTGCTTATACTTATTATATAAAGTTGTGTACAAGTTGCTGTGTGTAGGGGGTATGGATATTCTCGTGGATACATGTGAGTGTGGAAGAATAGGTATTATGACCAGATATTGAGGCACAAAAAAATAATACCTAAGGTAGTATAATAAATATAAATAGCTTTGTCTCGAATGGGAATAGAAAATTTGCTACAAGTTGTTTATTTCTGTGAGTATGGTGTCAACCTTGGAGATGGAAAAAATCGAAAAGTATTTGTTTCGCGGACAATTTCAGAAACACTAATTTTGGACGGTTTCAGAGTGACGGGACACCTGGAAATGTAAAGAAATTAATATTTTACCGATCTATGCGTGCTATCATTTGTCTCGTAAAAGTAAGTGGCGGAATAAAATTCAACGATGACAGCGCTACGCAAGGACCATCAACTTTTAAAAACTACACATGACAACACTTACTCTTCACAGTGTCAGCGTTAAATACAATTATGTAGGCAGTTTTCGACATGATTTTGGATGATCACATTTTAAATAACGTTTAGCTTAATTGAAATTAATTACCGTTTAACCTAGATTAAGTGAAGTTTTTAATTGAAGGTATTCATAAACTTCCTAGTGCCGATACTTGTCTTTTAACAACATTTTTTTGGCTTCAGTTTGGGGAATCTTATGAATGATTGCTTTAAGATTTATGTGATTTAGATGACTAAAGCTTGATTCAGACAATAGAATCCAAAATATTTCCAGCGAACAAAATAACTCAAACTCAGCTTGTGTTTGTCACAACACAGGTAAGTTAATTTTGAAAAATCCGGTTTGTCAATTTTTAGAATAATCTGATTAGTTAGTGATATTTGAAATAAGCTCTAATTTTTAGTATATGCAAAAATATTAAGAATCTTTGGTACTCTGAAAAGTCATTGTGTTCTGGACTACTCTCTTTTTGCAGAATATTGTAAATTGTTATTGCAAACAACCAAATGTTGTGGGAGATATCGAATTAACCAATTTTTCAATGCCCAACCAATTGCGTATCGTGAACTTTAAAGCATATGTGTTTTTGATTTAATATAGTTAAATGAAGGGTTTGCTTAGATTTGTGGTTGAAGCTCGAAAATAATTCAACACCAACGGCATCATTCTTGCGATAACAATTCATGGTGGCTTGCTGCTGCTTACCAGACATACAGCTTGTATAATTTTTCATTTAACAACATTGCCTATAATATTATTTCATAAAATTATATATATATATATATATATATATATATATATATATATATATATATATATATATATATATATATGATCATGTATACTTTGTCGTCATAAAATTATTAAAATAATCCGAAAATAAAGTCCACACCTTAAATCTTAGTACTATTAACTATAATTCTAATGCATATTACTACTATTACTACCGCTATGCAGCATTACACCAGCGCAATACACCGATGCTTCACTACTGCATAACTAAAAATTTGTGAGTTGTGAAACAACTCTAGTTCGCCGCTTCTTGTGACGGATATAAACTGTTAGTCTGTCTGAGTACGACCCAGCTATTCATATTATTGCGCTGACCATCATTAATAAGGTTAGTCTACAGTAATGGAAATGTTAGCATGTTTAGAATGAATAAAACAAGGCAACGCGACTAAATAAAACGTATAATCTAAACAACATAAATGCAGGGCATATAACGCCCGAAAAATCTATACCGTTCTATACTACTTAATTATTATAAATAATGTAGTTTATTGTTAATTCTTTTCATAGGCATACAAAATTTGGACTGACGGCAGGTAGGCCTTAGCTAGTCTTAATATGAATCTTGCTGGATCTATCATGATACGGCCATCCTATTATATAGGTAGCCTCGAGCTTGAATTTGCTGCACAGGCACAACTGGTCCAAATCGGTAATGACGTATGAGAATAACCGTGCATTAAGAAACTTGCCACTAACACCTAAAAATCAGATTTTACCTGCAGACAGTGCTCGTCAGCATTGAAATGCAGACCGTCTAATATAAGGAAAACAGAATATAAATAATTCATTTCTACTAGGTGTGAAAGTCAAGAGGTGTCATCGCTTGAAAATTATTTTCCGGGTTCATAGTTATTACAATGACCTGGTGTTCTTTGCAAGCTAATGGCATTCCTCATTTATGCTATAGTTAAGAATAAGTTATTAAAAAAAATTTTTTTTTAACCAGTCGTCGAACAACATAACAAAACTACCGCCAAGCGCAACGCACTGACGCGTTTTGACCTTCCATGATTATAATCAGAGTACGACGGCAAACTAAATAGCGAGGTTCAAACCACCTTGCAGATATATATGGAAAGGAAAATTAGATATGTGGCTCTCACTTCTAGTAGTCTTGCATACATTGTACAAGACTGGAAATGTCGCCTGAACAATTTTTGTGCAGTCACGAACATTAGCTGTTTGTAGCATTCGCCAGACAATACAATTAAACAATAATTGATTGCGCGTGTGGTGGTAACAATTCTTTGAATCAAGTTGGCGAGCTTGAAGTAAATACCAATCCCATTGTATTTAACCAGTCTTCGAACAACATAACATAACTACCGTCAGTCGCAACGCACTGACGCGTTTCGACCTTCCGTGATCATCATCAGAATACGCCGGAAAACTGACTAACGAGAATCACACCGTTTTGCATATATAGTCTTGCATACATTTTACGTGACTGGAAATGTTAGCTTTACAATTTCTATGCAGTCACAAAACATTATGTTTGTAGCTTTCGCCATACACACATATAGACAATAAAATTGAACAAGAATTGATTGCGCAGCTGGTGGTATTGCTTAATAAAAATTTGCGAGTTTTGATTTTTTAAATATGCTTCGTTTCTGAGAACTAATGTATATATGCAATTGTGCACTATGTATTGATCGTATAAAGCAAAATTATTCACTGAAGTCGGCATGGCAAAAGGTACAATATCATGTTGGCTTTGAAGTCGTATTGTCGAAGAGTTTGTATTGAGTTAATTCCATTACTACTTGAATGCAGATTCGTATAGGAGCTTGAACCGTCCTCGCTGTCTAACAGTTCTACACCAAATATATGCTAAAATCTTGGCAGATTGTATGAAAATGATATACTTTCTATGCCATTTAGTTTTTCAACCTGGTTGTAAGCCCTTGTAAATCGTGGCTGAATTAGTAATATAGACTAAATTATCTATTTAATTGAATTTTATTAAAATGTATCGTTTTAGATTTTTTAAAGTGTAATTTTTTTGTTATTTCATTATTATGATATTTTAAAATCTTTTCAACTCCATTACTTTTAGTCAATGTTGCTAAATCCGCTCCCGCTGGCAGTGCTTCACCTGCGGACCTACCTATGGAATTCGCAGATGGCAGTGTAGCAAAACAATCTGACAATCTTCATAATGCTTCTGCTGATCGTTCTAATTTGCACAATATATCGAGGCCTGCAATGCCTAATTGTAGGGATAGCCTAGCCAATCACCATTTACGCGTTGGTAGGCAAAACACTTGCTCGTGCAGATCTGCATCGTCCTCGACCTCGTCCTCGTCATCCTCCACGTCGTCCTCAGGAGTAGCATCAGAAACAGCTTCGTTGGTATCCACACCAAACGGGTCTGAACCATCTACTTTATTGTCAGGTAAGATGGATTTATTGCTTTTCGATCTCATGTCGCTATACACTTGATTGTTAAGTGTAATCAATCTGGTGTTTCTCTAGAAATTTAAGGATATATGCCTGTTTTTATAATATTTTATGCAATATAATACGTTTGTTCCAATTAAAACACTTTAACTGGTGAAGCTAAAGCAATCAAAAATCCCTTTGATGGTGAGGAGCCACGTATTGAGTTGAACTTCAAGACAAAATCGCTAGATTGTGTAATTATCTGGAGCGAGATTTGTATTCACGAATTCTTTGCATAGGTGCCAAATATTTTGTCGAAACGAGCAGCGCTGTTTTAAGGGTCTTTTTAATCTACGTATAGGATCCATTGCGCGTGATAAACAACAATTTCTTGCATGCTCTCGACATTAACCTTTGTCACCAAAGACCGAACGTCTCCAGTTTTTTATACTACAGCTAAAAAAAATAGGTCAGAATCTTGGTATTTTCAAATTTTGTTTTCAATACTGAACTCGCAATTTCAACAAAGGAATTCGTTTTATTTCGCAATGCTATTCGAAAAGTTTACATGCGAAATCGCATTTCATTTGTAGCTTGTCTATTTTGTGAAAATAGAAGCCAAAATTATTTGACGGCTTCAAAAATATCTTATAGAATTGTATAGCTAAAGAGGTAGTTTCGGATCAGTTTTATATGCTAAGAATGCCCCGGTTGCATTGATGTTTCTTTGAATACCTATTTTGTGTAGTGCAGTATCAGCAATCCTGAGGGCTACAAAGTTGTAACTGAAAATAAATATTTCGGGTTCAGTATCGCAATATTCGTATACGGGCAACTCGCTGAGCATTCTATGGCGTGTACCTTGACTCACCCATTGTTTTTTGGCACTTCGAATGTAACAAATATACAGTTGACCAAGCTACCAAAGCAATTCTGGTGAATGACAGATGACAGAAGATGTAGAAAAGCAATCATGTGACCACGTAATATTGTCGGCGATTTCGGTTACTTGATCACATCGCATCGTACCATTACTCTTCAAAAGACACTTGAATGAGAAAAAAATGTGTGGTTTTCTAAAGGAAAGCAAATGCAGGTGAAGAAGTATGGTTAATTATGAATTTCCAAAGGCTAGTACGGAACCATCCGTATAGAGTTCTAGATGTACAATATTATGTATACATGGAAAACAAAGTATGACGGAAGACAGCAAATGATGCTTTCATATTAGTGTAGTATTATGTTCATTTGATGGTTCTAAGCAATTTTTAATGAAATGAGTGTATTGCGAAAGTGGCTTTTTAAAAATTATCTGATCCGTTTTCTGACTAATACAGGCCGTGTTCCAGTTTTATTCGGTAATTATATTTTGGATGCAGCTGGCGTAATACGGGCTCCTACTGATGAGTCGCCAGTAAGCACGAAACGAATGTGCATGAGATTATGCTGCCTTTGGTTTATCCTTCTGGTCACAACTGAACTAATTTGTTACTAGGTTCGCAACACCTAATACATACTAGCATATATATTAGTTTTTCGCAACATACAGTATTTAACTGTAAGATATTGAATTGAATGATGTCATGCTTACCGCGAAATGTGATAACTGATATCGATGAAGGCCAGAGTGTATGGTTTAACTGGAGTAACAGGTGTTCGGAAATTGTTTTAATTCTCAATTTGGGTGAACTTTAGCATAAATTTATATCCATCAGGTTGGTATCATGTACCGACTCGGTAACCATAGTGTTAGTATCCGGTACTCATCGATTTCAAAAAAGGTATCAGTTACTAACACAATAGCCATAGTGTTAGTATCCTTTACAGACTCGGAATATATATTATATAGTGTGAGTTAGCGTTGAAGTCGCATTGTCGTTGACTTAAATGATGTTAGCTTTACTATTGCAGATTTACACATTCGTCTAGGAGATTGTACCGTCCTATTATTCCACATTCTTCTACCAAATATATAGTGGTTAAAAGGGCGTAATACCGGCTCCTACTGATGAGTCGCCAGTAAGCACGAAACGAATGTGCATGAGATTATACTTTCCGTTAATGCTGCCTTTGGTTTATCCTTCTGGTCACAACTGAACTAATTTGTTACTAGGTTCGCAACACCTAATACATACTAATCTCAAACATTTAGTTCAGTTTCAGGCACGTCACTGAAGTGACGCATTACATGTCATTTTTTTACCAATGGTATCTTCTGTATTTTCTGCAGGTCGATTTACGTAGGTATCGCTTAGATGTTCAAATTCCGGCTGCGGCAATTTTGACTATTGATAACGAATGCACATTTATAACGAAACCGATTTTGTAGATTTTGCTTTTGCTGTTTTATATTTTATTTACTTTATATGAACATATATATTCAAACTCTCATTGAAAAGTAACTATATATATATATATATATATATATATATATACATAACACTGCGTAACCTTGACGCAAATTTCTTAACATTTACTTCTTTACGCCAATTTAGGATTTTATTCTGATTTTTCTTAATATGAGGCCATTTGGCATCTCGTTCGACATAAAGTTACAACAAGTCTCGCTCAACCTGTCATCAACATGCTACCTACTGACTGCGATGTACTGTTTTTACAGCTTATGCTATTTCATGAATACTCAATTGCACACTATAAAGTTACAGTTATGCACATTCTGGGGTTTCATTTGATTAATTGAATGATAACTAACCTGTCTTTCAGTCTGTATTTCATCTTAGATACTGTTTGTGGCAAAGAACTGTTATATATATATATATATATATATATATATATATATATATATATATATATATATATATATATATTATAATTAGGAAAACACAAATAACAAAGTGGATAAAGGCCATTTATTTCGTGAATACTAATCATCTCTTATACAATCATACATATTTATACATTTTGGGTTTTCAATTGATTATGCTAGTGGTAACAAATCTGACTCGTTTTTACTGCTGTTTCTTGTTTTGACTAGTTGGTGAGTGTGTATGCGTTTGTGTTTGTGTGTATGCGTGTTTGCATGTAAAGGTCATTCTCGCAGTATTGCGAAGTGATGTCTGATATATTGTCATTATTGTTTTGATAGCTTGAGAATTAACCATTTGTGCGCATTGTTCACTGTTACATATACAAGTGCTATTTTTCCCAGTATAGTTGATCGTTTCACCTCGTTGCGCAAAGTTTTCACGTGGTAACAACGCCAGTGTTGATTACAGTGTTAAACGCTCACATTGTTTGGAGACTTCTGTCATCGTATGCGCCTCTGTTATTTCCACTTCAGTTTGTTGCCAATCCGATTGTACGTTTGTTGATTCTAGTCGAGGGCCTGTTTGTTCTTGGCTGGATACTAGTAGATTGTTGTTGAATTTTGTTATTCTTGGCCAGTCGATAAAGATATCATGTTGATGAAACTTTTGAATATTAAGGTCAGGTGCTTGTTGTTTTATGTAAAGTGCTTCGTAGATAAATAATAATTTTTCTGATTTTGCTTTATGTAGAATTGTGAAATTGGTCGAATTGACAGGGTGCCCCGTTGCCAATATATGATCGGAAATAGCTGATTTTCCTGACGGTGGCAAGCCTTTGTTAATCAATTTCTGTGGCAAATGTTGCTGGATTCTGCTTATCAATTGCTTCTTCGTACGTCCGATATATGTGCTACGCACATACATGAGAATTTGTACATATATATATATACATGCAATTATGTATTATGTATGGCACACCTAATAAAAAATTAGTTCAACTAGGACCAGAAGGATAAAACAAAGACAGCATGAACGGAAAGTATAATCTCGTGCACATTCGTTTCTAGTTTACTGGCGACTTATTAGGAGCCGGTATTACACCCTTTACCTACTATATATTTGAGTGTGGAATGTGGGAAATTTGGACGGTACAATCTCTTATACGAATCTGAAAATCTACAGTAGTAGAGCTAACTTCATTTATAGTATTAGACAATGCGACTGCAAAGCCAACTCACTATATAATATTTATTATTACCAATGATTCTGGTTTAGTCTATATTAAACGAACTCTAGTGAAGTATGCAAGCGAGGTTCGGTTATAGAAACTGCACCTGTGCAACCAATAATGTATATTTCGCTTTAGTTTCGTACACGAAATACAATTTTTTGCCGTGCTTGTATTTGCCAAACAATAGCTAGATTACATGATTTGGAGTGCGATTTTTATAGACAGTGTGTTTAGCTATTTCGGAAACGTTCTCTATGCCAGCTGTATATAATTTAAGTACGCCTGCTTTCGCTTGTTTAGTAATCAACCTGCCTGGCCTACATAACGCACTGATCACTTATGACATTTGTTTAATTAAACAGTATTGGACTGTTCGGTTGTGAGCAGCTTATCTTTTACATTTATGTTAAGCCTAATTTACTGTAATTTTTTTCTAGTTTTCAATTTAACCTTAGGGAGTGTCTAAACGAGTTTAAATGGATTACAATTATAATCCGATTAACTATCTTTTATGTATTTGCTTCAGTATTTAATTCGTAAATACTTCTCCTGATAAATGCCTCCCGCACTAGATTGGCTCAAGTTGACTAAACCGGTAAAGTGTATCAGTTGATAACGATTTTCAAAAGTTTCAGATTTTATCATCCATCCCCCATATTGTCTCACAGAGGGTGTCAGCAATACGATTGAACTTAGGGCATTGTCTTTGGTTTAATCAAGTTTACCGACTAGGTATACACATAAAAATCGCATTGCATTTAACCACTCGCAAAACTAACTACAAGCGCGCGTATTGACGCACTTTGAAACTCTATAGTTAGCAACAGAACACAATACTAAGTTAACAAGGATCAAATCTCAATGTCAATAGAAGGTATGGAAAATGAGAAATGAGGTCCTCGTTCACTAGTTGTTTAACAGACGTACATTTTTAATATCGTTATAGGGTTCGTCGTCGTTCTCGAATGATGACTATGGACGATAGAAAAGTGTTAATGCTTGTGATTGACGATAGTTTTTGTTATGTTGTAAAAGTGGTTATATAGAATAGTATTGATGTTCATCTTAAGTTCGCAAACTTGATTTAAAGAGTTTTTACCACAACCCGCGCAATCAAAGCTTGTTTTATTTTATTACATATGCAGTTGTTGCAAAAGCGTCAAAATATAATATCTCCAATCAAGTAAAATTTTTGCGAAACTACTAGTAGGAAGAGTCGCATATCTAATTTTCCAAACGTTTATGAATTGTGTTTTGATCCTTGTTAGCCAGATCGCCGTCGTGGTCTGAATGTGATAATGGAAGGTTGAAACGCGTTAGTACGTGTGGTAGTTGTTTTACCATGTGCAGGTGGATATTTACAATTGTAACCATGTTTATCTCAAGTGCGCAAGCTTGATTGGTATAAATGTTATTAGTAGTCGCGTAATTGGTGTTTCCTTGATAATATTTTGTTTTTAGAGAAAATAATTGCGGGACTTCAGAATGATTTGTATTACTTGACAAATGCAGATGCTGCAGACTTAAACGAAATTAGCCTAGCCACGGATTCCGTATACGTTTTCATTATGCACGCATAAATATACTTTATTTAGAGAATTATTGTGAAAGTAGACTTATAACTTTTGTTTTGATTTCCAAGATAGCTAAAGAAAATTTATAAATGTTTCCATCTCAACTTTTCAAATTTTACTTGTGCAATATTCTTTAATAGACCTGCCAATTTTCATATATATATATATATTAAAGCAAAAATTGTGATTGTTGGTGTTGTTGAGATTTAACTTTCATTATTACAGCCTAGTATACATTTTTTTCACTACAAAGTTCGTTATTGTTAATTTTTTGAAAAATTGGTAACAATAAAATATGTAAATTATGTCACTGGATTCTGTATTGTAGTGGCGAGATGGATTTCGCTTATCTCAAAGCTTTCTATTGCTAGTTCCTCGATGATTTCTTCCATTCATATTTCTTGGACTATAAGTTCTTGTTCTTCGTTATCAAGTTCCCGATATCGTGAATGATGATGTTCAACCCAGGAAGAATTTATTTTACAAACGTCCTTCAGAAATTCATCGTTAGCCTGATGAATGCAATTTGTACACAGGTGATGCTTTGAGATCAGTTGTGAAGAGAATTATGGTATATTTTTCTCTATCTCTCTTCTTTTTTGTGTTTCTGTCTTTGGTGAATTGAGCAGGATATGTAGAAAGCAACATTTCGTAAAATGCTGTAATTTGTTCTTGTTTTTGCTACAAAAGCAACAATAATTGCTTTATTTACTTGGATAACATTCTACAAAATTGGACTGGTTGTTCTAGCGTGGTTTAAATAATCTGTCGAAATAAAATGCACTTTGGCTTTTATACTTTATTATATTTAACAACAATACTTGTAGGATAGTTATTCAAATTAAAAAAAAAAAACTTTTATTACCTGGTATGAATTTAAAAATAAATTTAGAAACTACACTATATCACTTTCTCTCCATTTTTTCAGCTGGTTCTACTAGAGATATGAAACACGAGATGAAGTAATGTTTAGATAGAGAAGCAGTTCTTAGTTAAAAAGTACCCGGAAATATTAGAACAAAATGTTGAAAAAACAGGAAACTTATCTAAGCAAAGTTTCACACGCGGCTTATATTTAAAAGATCTGTTGTTCTGTATCTGTATAGGTTGGACAACGAACAAGATTGCGCTATTAAACCTAATTTTGCGATCTTGATGTAAACACCTTTCCATTTGTATACCTGCATTTTTCAGCATAATCTAAGCATTTAATGAGGTAAAATAATAAATTCATTCAATAGATCGGTTTCGTCCTTATTGGACGACAGAGATAGCATCTATAAATGTAATCAAATAGAAAATTTCACAATTTTTTTCTTTTTATTTATGCTGATGCTCAGCTGAAGATGACTTATTCTAGCCAAAGTGAAGGAATTGGTTGACAGCTATATCCAGCAATGCCTTCGCGGCGTTGAGAAGCACTAAAATGTGGCTGCAAAGTAATTTGCAAAATTTTTATATGATAGCTCTGAGGAAGATCAAACCGGTATCAGCAAGAACGATTATTCAGTGTACGACTTCCTGACTTGCCTTCGGTATCGTCTAAAGCTTCTGATCAAATCTCGTGATGTTTTTGTTTAAGATATTGCGAAATATATTGTTCTTGGTCCTCGTTAATGTCTTTTCGGTATTTATCTATCTTTTAGGCTAACTGCATGGTGATTTTGTCGATTAATTCTTATTGTTGTCCGCAAGGCGGCGAATACCGTAGCACACCACAAATAGTTCGTAAATGTTCGTCTTTTTTGGACACTAGCTGATGAGTATCATGGCAAGCATCATGTGACCAACCAGTTTCTTAGGCAAGCAATGCATAACACCTTGTTTACGACCGATTCCTAGGCCCTCGCTTAATAATCGGCGGTGTATCCCGTAAGCCAACTCTAAATAGACGTTTAAAGGTTGTTACATCCCGAACTATGAATATCGTTATTATGTGATAGTGATGCAACAGTTATTAAATCCCTTTGATTGTTGTTCAATTTTGTAATTGAACACATTTTGGTGCGTTCGGGCTTGGCATTCATTTTCATAAGGAACAATGATAAAATTTTACTGTAAAATGTGTCCAACTGTAGTGAACACACCGATTTTGGTTGAATTATGTAGCGTTTGGGTGATGGATGATGCTTTTTTCTTGATTAAGACATTTGGTGACATCCCATCTGGTTAGTTTTGCATTTTTATATCTTTATATTTTCCTCAACTACAAATAACTAATTGATATATATTGGTGCTTATCGCCGGATATGCAATAAAATTTATGCTTTTTACACGCTTCTTGGTTAATCTTCCGCGAAACAGTGATATTTTCTGTATTCCGACGTTTGTCATCATGAATCGAATGATTTTCTTCCTGTTTATTGCAATTTCTTCGAAAATCTATGCATGAACTATAGAAGAAGTGTCGGGTGTTCAATGTGGAGCTATCATGACCTTTCTTCATTGGCCTTTCTGGTGTAAGACTATTAGCCTAGCCTTGCCACGAATATATCTAATTTAGTCACTAAGGGAAACAATAACTATCACATAAACGATACGTTTCAATCTTAAGCGTTGAATGCATTTGTGTATGTATACATGCGCATCAATCTTTTTACTTAAATAGATTTTGATCGAAGGTCCAGACGAACACTCGTAATATTTAAAAAATAAGATAAGCGGACTTTTCTGTGGTTCACACAGACGCTGCAGAAATCGTGGAATAATTAATAATACTACGTTTTAAACCATTGATATCAAAACCGGACAAGGACTGTCTGTGGTTGCACTGTATAAAATGCTTGTTCGGAGAATGATTCTTCCGCGACAAATTTCAGCATGTGTCATTCTATCTTGAACGAACGTGTTTTTTATTTATATTTTTGTTTTACAAAACTTGAAAAGCTTATAAATAGCTGCTCTTAAATCTGCTCTATTTACTCTGCTTAGTACTTCTTTTCTAAATCTCGATCTTCGTTGGGCTTCATATTTGACCATTCCCACTCCACGTGTTTGTTCCATGCTCTTACCAAAGGCGCTTGCGCTCAGGCCAGCAAACATTGTCACACTTCAAAATCCGCACATCACCATGATCGGCATCATCAGAATACATCTGCAAATCACCAAAATTGTGCTAATGGCCTTCATCATCGTTATCATCAAAATCATCGTACGTATTATAAGCAACCTCCCTCCTCAGGTTCCTTGCGTCGTCAGCACTGCCAGTGCGATTGTTGTCTGTTTGCCGGCCTATCAGCTGAGACTCGAGCCGAACTTGTGAACATGAAGATGGAGGAACAACAGCGCAGACCGTTTTGGCCCCCAGTTCTTCAATACGTCACTGGCTATCGCGAGACCGAGTTAATTCCACTGGCCCTGCGCTATCATCGGATTGCTATGCGTCTTTTAGCAGAAGTAGCCAGAGGCGGACATTTGTATCTGGAAGAGAAGAAGCGGAGGCGTAAACAGCGCAAAGCAGAGCAGCGTCGCATGAATGCTAATGTATGTTCAATTGTGTTTTCAGTTTTCTCACTGTTAATTTTTGTTCTGGTACGTCGGATTTAGTCAATTTTTTTGTGTTTAATATGCAGCACTGTCTATCAATGGCAATCTGAAAACAGTAGATCACATTATGATCTAAACTGGTTAAGCCAAAAATACATTTATAAAATTGATCGTTGTGAACCGGTAAATGTAAATTTTAACACATAATGCAGTTAGATTCTTATAGATTAGTATATAAATTCGTTGAACTTCACTGTAGAATCTAGCGCGTCCCTGGCAAAATCTCATTTTCTGTTTCTATTGGACTAAGCATTGAAGTGCCTTTACAGTCTAAACTTTTGCAATTATGCGTAGTGCCTGTTTGACCAGTAGAATACACGATGCTCAGCATAATCACAAGACTTTGATCCATTAACGCATGCATGTGGTAATTAATAACATTAATTAGAAATACTTGGTTGAAAATAAGTTTTTATTGGATCAAGCATTAAAAAGAATAGGATGATGAAATCTCATCTATGTATGCGTTTTGCAGTCATACTGGAGTCAACTTAAACAAAAGGAGAGCAGATCGTGGTCCGCAAGATGCGATACCATATCATATAAACATATACAAATCGATTATTTTCAGAATAAGTGACGAGTCGTGGTTGAAAAAAAGTTTTAATTTTGAACCATTTCTTACTAAATGTTTTACCTGTGAAATTTTCTTTGCTTTATTGATTTAATCATTAGCGCAGGTTGTTAAAACATGTAATCACTTTTAATGTGTTTTGATTTTAAAGTGTGTTAGAAAATATTAAGAGTTGGAAATAGATTAACATGTAAAACCCAGTAAAAATGCTATACATAAACACACACACAGTTTTCAGTTATACACTAGCTAATGTAACTCGGTTAGTCCTTTTTCATTTCGGTGGAGCTCATATGACATTCATTTAGATCCACAGTTTCAACCATTCGTCCACAATCTGTCAATATTGAGCAGACATACTACATGGGGATGTGCTATTGAAATAAATATTTATATAACTTAATTAACATTCGTTGCGCGGGCGGTGATAACATTGGCTATAATCAAGGTTGAGATCTTCATATAAACACCTGAACCATTAAGAATTGTATAGTGTAGAAAAGGCAATTCATCCAGTAGACCGGTTTCGTCTTTATTGGGAACTCATCACGTACTCGCTAGAATTTGCCACGGACAGGGCTCGAACCTGGGCACGTCCGCTTCGAAATTTGGTGCTCTAACCACTGAGCTACCCTGTCGAACACTACACACAATTTCCAGCTATATACTAACTAATGTAACTCTGTTAGCCTTTTTCCATTTAGGTGGAGATCATATTGCTTTCATTTAGATACAAATTTGCAACTAACCTTCCACAATCTGTCAATAATGAGCAGACACCATACTACATGAGGAAGTTCTATTGAAATGAATATTTATTTAATTAAACGAACATTGGTTGTGCGGGCGGTGATAATTACTATAATCATGTTTGAGTTCTTGATATAAACACCTGACCCACTAAGCAAATACATATTTCAGTATACACTAAGAATTTTATAGTGTAGAAAAGGCGATTCGTCCAGTAGACCGACTTCGTACTTATTGGGAACTCATGACATACTGACCAGAATTTGCCGCGGGCAGGGCACATCTGCTTCGGAATGTGGTGCTCTAACCACCGAGCCACCCTGCCGTACCAATAAGAACTAGACCGGTCTAGTGAATGAATTTCTTTTTCTACACTATACGATTCTTATTTTATTCTGACAAATTTATGTACTTAATGAGTGTTTATATCTGGATCGCAACTTCAAATATCATTTTTATTTGGCATCTGCGTCACTCCTGATTCCCAAAATTATGCCTCTACCAAAAGTGTAAAAAATTATCTTCAAACAAGCATCGTAATTCGAAATTCATAAATCTATCCTATCTCTTAAACTACATAAACCTGTAGGCTCCGATGATTCGCTTCCGAGCTTATTTAAGGATGGTGGCGGTATTGTTTCTGGACTGTCGATTAACCTTTTTTGTACTTTATGGAATGAAGAGACCGTGCCGCTTGGTTTGAGTGGACGATCATTCTTATCTTCAACAAACAGTCGTAATTCGTGTGATAACCATCGATGTATAAACTTGATTTTAGTCATATCTATGTTTTTTCGATTATCTTATGCCGTCTTAGCGCTTCGTGTGCATCTCGTACTAGAGAAGGGTTAGCTAAATTCCGGTCTGGTAAAGGTCGTATGGATAATATTTTTAGGCAGGTTCTCGAACAGCGACAGGTATATCGCCGTCTTTCTTGAACTCAATGCGGCATTTGATTAAGTCCAATGAAATGATCTATCCCATACTCTGTACTAATGTCATATGTCCACCAAATTTTTAATTATTATACTCTCTGTCTACTCAAATACTTCTGGTCGCGTCAAGGTCTAGAAAGAATTAAAACAAAACTTTTCTACCAGAGGTGGTGTTCGTCAAGTCTGTCCTTTTACTCAATTTTTGTTTTTTTATTAGATGTCCTTATGAACAACACTTCCATATGTTCAGGATGCATGTATCGAAGTTCTCCCGGGCGTTGGAATAGTTTATCTTGACTGCAGATTATATTGTATTATTATTATTTAACATTCGAGATTTTGCTCAGGCCATCTTGAATTGTTCATCAGTCGTAGTGACGTCTTTCTGTAGCACATCACTCAATTAAGCACTGCGGTTGCAAAATAAATATTGGATGAAGTTGACAGGTTTTTAAACCCTTTGCAGCTCTATCAAAAAATCATGTAATGTAATACAGTTGAACAATAATTGATTGCGCGGGTGGTGATAACAATTCTCTAAATCAAGTTTGCGAGCTTGAAGTGAACACCAATCCATTTTGTTTGACATATCGCCGAAAAATATAGTTAATATACCGTCAGTCACAAGTACAGAAGCTTTTCGACCTTCCATGATCATCATCATAGTATGACGGCAAACTGACTAGCGAGAATGAAATCGCAATACAGATATATGGAAAGCAAAATAAGGTATACAAAAGATATTCCAAATGAAATAAAATGAAAGCGATGATGCACCATATGTCTTAACCATCAATAAATTGACATTGCGGCATTACAAGGTAAACATGGCTAAGATTACATTTTTTACGACTAATACTGGGATAAACGATAAAATACCAAATAATCCGGAATATTAGTTGTGGTTATTAGTAGGAATCATCATGTCCTGTCATACAAAAGTCAAAAGTTACTAATGTTTCACTGCGTTGTAACCATAATGAGTGTAAAATTATATAAATGATAGCATAAATAATATTTTAGACAAATTATTAGTGAGATTTACGAGAGAGAGAGAGAGAATACCCATCTACTATGAGTAAGTTTATTAGGACAACTAACAGAAATGAGGCAAACTAAACCTCGCCAAAACACCATTATGGTCAAGTTAGCATTCGGGCAAGGCAACATCAGCAATACAGCTTCCTTGCGGATTTCACAAACTAAACCTCGCAGCTAAGACTGCGCATACTGATGCATTGTAAACACGAACTTTAAGGCAGAGTGAAATATTCGCGTTTCTCCATAAATGACGAAGGTTCGAGAAAGCTACTTTAGCTTTCGCGATTCGTATTCCCACTTCGTCGGACATATTGCCTATGTTATTGATAGAGATCCCAATATATGTAAACCTGTCGACTATGTTAAGATCTTCATTCTGCAGTCGCAACGTTGGAGTGAGTGGTGGTTGATCCTGTAACAGTATCTTACATTTAGAGGAACAAATTTCATACCGAAAGACGGAACAACGTCTGTTAACATATTCAAGGTGGCCTGGGCAGCATCCCGATTGTCGAATAATACTAAGATATCGTCCGCATAGTCAAGATCGACTCGTGTATCGCCCGGGAGAATTTCAACTCCAGCATCCTGAATGTATGGGTGATTGTTTTTCATAATAATATCGATTACAAAATTAAACAAAAAGGGAGAAAGTGGACAACCTTGACGAACATCACTGCTGGTTGCAAAGTTATTCGTTAATTGCTTGTAAACCTTAACGCGACCAGATGTATTTGTGTAGAGAGCTCGTATAATATTAACAAATTTTGTGGGCACACCGCTTTTCGACAAAACACGGAATAAAACATTCATGTCCAGCCACACAAAAGTCAAGTGACTAATGTTTCACTGCCATATAACCATAAGGAGTGAAAAAAATTATATAAGTGAATTTAGATAAATTATTATTGAGATTTACGAGAGAGGGAGAGGGGTAGAGAGAGAAGGAAAACCTTGCTACTATGAATAAATTTATCAGGATAACTCACAGAAATGAGGCAAACTAAACCTCTCCACATCACCATTATGGCCAAGTTAGCATTCGGGCAAGCCGACATCAGCAATACAGCTTCCCTGCAGATTTCACTGTATCACTTCATAAACAAACCAAACCTCGCAGCTTACTTCGCCCTACTAAGAAAAGAAAGTTACGAAGATGATTCTACTAGGCATGATCCAAAAATACGTCTACGGATGTCAACGTTAGTTATTCGTTGTTGGTAACCAACATGTGCTATACTTCTCAAACAACGATGATCGAATGCCTGTAAGCGTCTCAGATCATCAACTCTAAGAGGCTAAGTTTCACTAGCGTATAGTAAGACTGCGCGTACAGATACATTGTAAACACGACCTTTAAGGCAAAATGAAATATTGGCGTTTCTCCATAAATGACGAAGGTTCGAGAAAGCTACTCTAGCCTTCGCGATCCGTATTCTCACCTCTTCGGCCATATTGCCTACGTTATTGATAGAGCTCCCAAGATATGTAAACCTGTCGACTATGTCAAGATCTTCATTCTGCAGTCGCAACGTTGGAGTGAGTGGTGGGTGATCTTGTAACAGTATCTTACATTTAGAGGGTGCGAATTTCATACTGAAAGACGGAACAACGTCTGTTAATCTATTCAAGGTGGCCTGGATAGCATCCTGATTGTGGAATAATAGTACGATATCGTCCGCATAGTCAAGATCGATTAGTTTATCTCCCGGGAGAACTTCAACTCCAGCGTCCTGAATGTGTGGGAGAGTGTTATTCATAATAGCATCGATTACAAAATTAAACAAAAATGGGGAAAGTGGACAACCGCGACGAACACCACCGCTGGTTGTAAAGTTATGCGTTAATTCGTTGTAAACCTTAACCCGACCAGAAGTATTTGTGTAGAGAGCTCGTATAATATTAACAAATTTAGTGGGCAAACCGCCTTTCGACAAGATATGGAATAAAACATTGCGATCCACCGAATCAAATGCACCCTTGAAGTCCAGAAAGACGACTAATGTGGGACGGTGATATAAATGTCTCTGTTCGAGAACTTGCCTTAATGTAAAAATATTATTCTATACAACCTCGCCTCGAACGGAATCCGGCCTGTTCTTCTCTAATATTTGATTAAATTGAAGCGCTAATACGACGTTGGACAATCGAAGCAAATAACCTTGATACGACCGGAGTCAAACTTATACCACGATGGTTATCGCACGAATTACGATTACCTTTTTTGAAGATGGGAATGATGGTCGACTCATTCCAGTCAAGTGGTACGGTTTCCTCATTCCATATAGCATGAAAAAGTTTGGTCAACGCTCCTGAAATTATATCGCCACCATCCTTAAACAATCCCGGAAGCAGATCATCAGGACCGGCGGCTTTGCGGCGCTTAAGAGATAGGATTGCATTGCGTACTTCTAACCCGGATGGTTCTTCGGGACTAACATTCCACACTGTTGATGCAGACATGCTTTCGGGAAGCGGAACTGACGCGGGTGGCCAAGAAAATTGATCTCTAAAGTGTTCAGCCCATCTGTCAAGACGACTTATTTTATCGGTTATTAATTCGTTGTTACTATCATTTATAGTTTCGCTAACTTTTAACTTTCTCGGACCTGTTGTGCGTATAAGTTGGAACAAAACAGCGACTTTACCTGACGCGAAAGCTACTTCCATTTCTTCAGCCTTTCTGCTCCAAAAGTTTTCGAGATCGACTTTTAGACTGCGCTTAAGTTGGCGTCTTATATTGCGACGGGTATTATTATGAGTCGAGCCAGGTGGAATTTGGCGCCTTATTTCGAGTATCTCCATAGATTTTACAGAGAGCCAGTGATTATTTCTACGGGGGCCTGCTATGCCACATACAGTAGTACCTGCATTGTGCATAGTGGAACTTATCTTGGACCAAAGTATATTCGGATTTTCGCTATTCAGACCAGTTAGATTAGCCTTTAGAATATTTTCATAGTTTTGTCGGAAGGACGGTTGTTCGAGTTTGCCTACATCAATTTGGGGTTTATTCTTAATTATTTTCCCGGAAAATTTTAGAGCAAATCTACAACGGATAAGTGCATGGTCCGAGTCGACATAAGTGTTCCAAAAAGAGCGACAATCCTGGATGCAACCACGCCATCTATAACTAATTGCTACATGATCTATTTGAGTCCACCGTTGTCCGGGTGCTGGAGGACGCCATGTAGCACAACGTTTAACACTACGTCTGAAATTTGTACTACTTAAATATAGTCTATGTTCAGCGCAGCTATCCAAAAGCCGTTCACCATTATCGTTGCGAGTCGAGCTTAGAGTGTATCTTCCACCTAAATGAAATTCTGTGTTACTTAAGCGCCCAACTTGAGCATTCATGTCACCCATAACCAGGACTATATCTGAACTTAGGAGCTTAATTCGGAGTAAAAAGCGGCCTTGCTTTCTTCTGTGCTGCAATCGGTAGGAGCATATGCAGATACAACGAAGAGGCAACGATGATAACGGTTTTTTGCTTTGATTTTAGTAGATTTATTTAAACGTGCCGCACACAATCGACTATTTAAAGGGATCCATTCAATTAAGCAAGTCTCAGCTCATGCGCTAAGGGCAATACCAACGCCCCATTTACCGGCTTGAGAGAACTCTGTGGAACCAGATGTTCGAAGCCAATAACGCGTACATAGAGATGATGCAACCAGTTCTGTAACGCACGTAGGATCCTGTATTCTGGTTTCAGGTACGCAACATATGTCGATTTCTAATTTATCCAACGTACGAGGAAGAGATTTTTGCTGTCCAAGTTGTTTTAATGTTCGCACATTAAATGCGCCTACGTTAAAACCTAACCTAGGTTTTATGAATAATCGTCTACTAAAACCATTTTTGATATTTGGCTCGGTGTGTTATGATCTAAACCAATCATTTCCATGACATTTAAATAGTGTTAAATACTGTTTGTTGCGAAGAACTAATATATATGCAAGTATGTATTACGTTTTGCGAACCTAGTAACAAATTAGTTCAGTTGTGACCAGAAGGATAAACCAAAGGGAGCATGAACGGAAAGTATAATCTCATGCACATTCGTTTCGTGCTTACTGGCGACTCATCAGTAGGAGCCGGTATTACGCCCTTTAACCACTATATATTTGGTAGAAGAATGTGGAATAATACGACGGTACAATCTCCTAGACGAATGTGTACACCTGTAATACTGAAGCTAACATCATCTAAAATCAACGACAATGCGACTTCAATGCTAACTCACACTACATAATATATATACCGAGTCTGTAAAGGATACTAACACTATGGCTATTGTGTTAGTAACTGTTATCTTCTTTGAAATCGATGAGTACCGGAAACTAACACTATGGTTTCCGAGTCGGTACATGATACCAAACTGATGGATATAAATTTATGCTAAAGTTCACACAAATTGAGAATTACAACAATTTCCGAACACCTGTTACTCCAGTTAAACCATACACTCTGGCCTTCATCGATATCAGTTATCACATTTCGCGGTAAGCATGACATCATTCAATTCAATATATTATAGTTAAATACTGTTTGTTGCGAAGAACTAATATATATGCAAGTATGTATTAGGTTTTGCGAACCTAGTAACAAATTAGTTCAGTTGTGAACAGAAGGATAAAACAAAGGCAGCATGAACGGAAAGTATAATCTCATGCACATTCGTTTCGTGCTTACTGGCGACTCATCAGTAGGAGCCGGTATTACGCCCTTTAACCACTATATATTTGGTAGAAGAATGTGGAATAATAAAATAGTGTTATTGTTAGATTGAGATGAGGAAGGGGAAGGAAAGGATGCAGAATCGGAGATAAAGTTGCCTGCTTTAGCCCGATTTCGCTTATTCACCCTGTTCGGCTCAGCAGATAAGGCGTTCCTTTTTATACTGCACGACGGCCGTTGCAGTATGTTATCATTGAAAGTTGTTTATTTAATGGTTATGTATATGGACTGTAAAAGAACACTAGGTCGTTTATTCCTAGTGATGGTTTGTATTCGGAGTTTTCCTTCTAGATGTCTGCCAACCAAGGCTGATGAGCACTATCTGCCCAAAGTTTCCTTCAGAAGCCGAAACTTGCCCGAACGCTTGCTCGTTAAACAGGAATCCAGCAGCCGTCACGCATTTAAGAAATATGTAAATGATCCTTTTCTACGCGTTATTGGCTTCGAACATATTGCCACAAAAATGTCTCTACCTTGACAAATGTGAATGGGTATTTTTAGATTACAAGCTAATATGCATAGATCGAACAAATGACTGGGTATACCATGTTTGAAGTAGTCGCGTGCACTCCTGGTTTTCTTCAATGTGGGATGACCTGATCTCCATGGATGGAGATCTGGATTTCTCTCACGTTGTGTTCCCGTAGAGCATATTTCAATAAAACCGAATTAACCAGCCTATCCACTGAATCCAGTTCGTTGTTTTACTTCCGAAGATTTTCGCCAAATCAGCTGCTTCATGTTTGTGAGGCGCCATCAATTTATCGATACAGTATTCAGCCACAAAGGGCTAGTCTACAGCAATCTACCGGATGGACGTTGGTAGTCTAGTGAGCTGTATGTGTAATTAGCATTCTTCAACAGTAAATTTCAACCAACGAGATTGATGAATATCGCTACGTATTAGAAGTTGCGAACCTAGTAACAAATTAGTTCAGTTGTGACCAGAAGGATAAACCAAAGGTATGAACGGGAAAGTATAATCTCATGCACATTCGTTTCGTTCTTACTGGCGACTCATCAGTAGGAGCCGGTATTACGCCCTTTAACCACTATATAGTTTGGTCAAGAATGTGGGATAATAGATAAATGATCTCCTACACGAATGTGTAAACCTGCAATAGTGAAGCTAACATCATAAAAAGTCTTGCAATGCGACTTCAACGCTAACTCACACTATATAATATATATACCGAGTCTGTAAAGGATACTAACACTATGGCTATTGTGTTAGTAACCGATACCAACATTGTACCGAAAAAGTACATGGTACTAACACTATGGTTACCGGTGGTGTCACCAGGGCGTGGTGGATCTCCGACCGGCAATCGGATCTCCTATAAAATACCACATGATTCCGACGACGGCACCATGACTCGGCGGTGCTCCCCGCCACAAAGGGGACAACAGCCACAGGATTACATGGACTCCTGGACAGTACCCCGTACTTCCTGAATGGCGAATGAGCTCAACAGCCACTGCAACCATACTATTTACTGCTGCCTTGCAGACTGCGCTTGGATGTGCAAAGGCTAGAGGTGCGTCCTCGATCAAAAGCCGAGTGAGGGGACACCACTTGTACCAAATTCCCAAGAAACTCCATGAAAATGTCAGCACCTATGAATACCGATCATGCTACGGCGTCCCCAGCGACGCGCCCTGTTCTCCTCAGAGGCTAGGGTGTCATGAAGCCATCTGGTTTATCAGCGGCGAAAACACCTATTTATTTCGGGTGTTGGAATGTTCGAACATTGCTTGATATCGGCAGCCAAGCAATCACGGCCAAATCTTTATATGACTACCAGATTGAAGTTGCATGCCTGTCTGAAGTCCGACTGCCCGGCACGGGATCAACGAAGATAAAAGTACCGTCGGCAGAATCAACATACTTGATGCATCACAGCGGACCAGTTGACGGGTCCGGACAACACGGTGTAGCCATTTTACTTGGTCCTACAGCGCAGAGAGCCATGCTGGCTTGGAATCCCGTATCACCGAGGATCGCAACGGTCCGACTGAGAGGGAAACCTTTTAACATCACAGTCGTAGCCGTCTACGCACCAACCCTCGCAGCTGATTCAGATGTGAAAGATGAGTTCTACGACCAATTGCAAGAGACCATCAACGGAATTTCCAGAGGCGACATACTGTTTGTTGCTGGTGACTGGAACGCACGAACAGGACCTTCTGACTCATCCACCAGACACATACTGGGAAAGTTTGGTCTAGGTGAGCGCTGCGAGAACGGAGAGCGACTTATCAGCTTTGCAGAAGTCAACCATATGTGTGTTACCACAAGCGTTTCCAACACCCTCGGAAGTATTTGCTCACCATATTCAAACGATGGTCACACAGCCAATCAGATCGACTGTTATCTCTGGTACGGTCGCGTTGGATGTCTTCTGTCGAAGATTGCAGGTCATACCGAGGAGCTGAAACTGGCAACCGAGGAGGGTCCGACCACACTCTAGTACGTGCCAAATTGAGGCTCCATCTCAAGTCCCGACGGCGCCGTCAACCTACGAAACGCCTGAATGTTGCTGCCCTAACGGACCCATCCCGTTGTACAGCGCTATCTGCCTCAATCACTGCAAAGTTGACTGCCGCTGACGGTGGAACTCATGCCGTAGATAAAACCAATGTGGAGCATCAATGGAATAACTTGAAACTCTCTACTCAGCAAGCTGCGCTTGAAACGCTCGGAACCATCAAAAGTCACCATAAAGACTGGATCTCTGAACGCACGATGCGGGCGTCACAAAAAGCAAGAGATGCCCGGATGAATAACGCGCCTAATTATCGCCACCTGAGACGTGAAACCACGAGGTCTGCTCGGGCTGACCGTAAGCAGTACTGGGATGAAATGGCTTCCGCCATGGAATCGGCTGCAAACGTCGGTGATTTCGGGGGTCTCTTCCGTCTTATACGTAAAGCATCCGGTAAGCGCAATGCAGAGACAATTCTACGCAGCGCAACAGGAGACTTGATTTCTGATGTCAATGGCAAAATCGCAAGATGGGTTGAACATTTTTCGCAGTTATTGAACCGACCATACAGTGGCCGCTCCCCACCGCAACCACCTGCAACATCTACACCCAGCTACGATGTGGACTGCTCTTCCCCAACTGAGGTTGAGATCGCTACGACCATCCAGCGCATGAAGAGCAAGAAATCCCCCGGTGAAGATGGAATTCCTGCAGAGATCTACAAGGCCTGTATAGGCGCACTACTGCCATCAATCCATCGACTGTTCTCTTCTATCTGGGAACAAGAAGCATGCCCGTCAGACTTCGGAATGTCAATCCTGCTACCGTTTCCCAAAAAGGGTGATAGATCAAGGTGCGAAAACTACCGTGGTATCAGTCTTCTCAACACCGCATCCAAGCTGTTGGCGTCGATTCTATTGAACCGCTTCTGTAATGAGCGGCATGTCCGTACCCGTCCCAATCAGGGTGGATTCCGCCCAGGCAAAGGCTGTGTTGATCAGATCTTTACATTACGGCGAGTTTTGGAACATCGCAACGAATTTCAACAACCAACCGTCGCTTGTTTTATTGACTTCCGAGCTGCTTTGACTCTGTTGATCGCGACTCCCTATGGAACATCATGCTGCTCGACGGTATGCCCATAAAACTCGTCAATCTGATCAAGGCCTACTATGCAGCCACCAAAGCCAGAGTACGTGTTTACGGAGAAGAATCGGATGAATTCAGTCTGCACACAGGGGTTCGACAAGGATGTCCCTTGTCACCCATATTGTTCAATTATGCGGTTGACTGGATTCTGAGCAACGCGCTAACTGAGTTCCGAGGCGTTCAAGTATCAAATAACCTATGGCTGACGGATGTTGATTACGCAGACGATGTTGTTCTCCTTGCTGACAGCTTTGGGAGCATGCAAGCCGTTTTGGATCAAGTGGCCCAGTTTTCATCAGCCGTTGGTCTGGAAATCAATGCCGACAAAACGAAAGCCTTCGCCATCGGTGTATCTTCATCTGATGAGCAGCTCACGGTGTACGACAGCCCAATCGAAACAGTCGACGATTTTACGTACCTTGGCTCAAAAATACTTCCAACTGGTCAAGCAAAGAATGAAGTCCGAACACGCATCGACCGTGCCAGACTTGCTTTCTTACAATTGAAGAACTCACTTTGGAGAAGAAGTGAAATCAGCCTCAAAACGAAAATCCGAGTCTACCAGACTACTGTTCGCCCTGTGCTACTGTATGGCTGTGAGACTTGGCCATTACGTTCTGAGGACTCCAAAAAGCTCGAAGTATTCGACCATTGGTGCCTTAGGTACATCACAAAGACAAAATGGATGGACCGAGTGTCGAACGCATCTGTTCGTCACCAATGCGGTGACATCATGCAACTATCCGTCTGGATCCAACATCGTCGACTTCAATGGTTCGGGCACGTACTACGCAAACCCGACGAAATGTAGCCGGCAGGTGATGAACCCCAGACAATGTGGCAAACTGGCGCCGCCGCCGAGGCGGACAACTGAAGACATGGCTTGCAACAATCAAATCGGACATGGAACTCCTAGGTTTACGCAATGTTTATGGTCCGCGTCACTGGGGAGCGTCATTGCACTCTCTTTATGTTCCGGAAATGGCTACAACCGCCCGGCATGGAGAGGTTTAATCCGGGATATCAATGGAGCCGGCTTATCCTCTAAAAGGAGCCAGCCGCAGTAAAGTAAGTATGGTTACCGAGTCGGTACATGATACCAACCTGATGGATATCAATTTATGCTATAGTTCACCGAAATTGAGAATTACAACAATTTCTGAACACTTGTTACTCCAGTAAATCTATACACTCTGGCCTTGATCGATATCAGTTATTACATTTCGCGATAAGCATGACATCATTCAATTCAATATTTTACAGTTAAATACTGTTTGGTGCGAAGAACTAATATACATGCTAGTATGTATTAGGTGTTGCGAACCTAGTAACAAATTAGTTCAGTTGTGACCAGAAGGATAAACCAAAGGCAGCATGAACGGAAAGTATAATCTCATGCACATTCGTTTCGTGCTTACTGGCGACTCATCAGTAGGAGCCGGTATTACGCCCTTTAACCACTATATATTTGGTCAAAGAATGTGGAATAATAGGACGGTACAATCTCCTAGACGAATGTGTAAACCTGCAATAGTGAAGCTAACATCATCTAAAGTCAACGACAATGCGACTTCAACGCTAACTCACACTATATAATATATATACCGAGTCTGTAAAAGATACTAACACTATGGCTATTGTGTTAGTAACTGATACCTTTTTCTGAAATCGATGAGTACCGAATACTAACACTATGGTTTCCGAGTCGGTACATGTTAGCAACCTGATGGATATAAATTTATGCTAAAGTTCACCCAAATTGAGAATTACAACAATTTCCGAACACCTGTTACTCCAGTTAATCCATACACTCTGGCCTTGATCGATATCAGTTATCACATTTCGCGGTAAGCATGGCATCATTCAATTCAATATATTACAGTTAAATACTGTTTGTTGCGAAGAACTAATATATATGCAAGTATGTATTAGGTTTTGCGAACCTAGTAACAAATTAGTTCAGTTGTGACCAGAAGGATAAACCAAAGGCAGCATGAACGTTTCGTGCTTACTTGCGACTCATCAGTAGGAGCCGGTATTACGAAACGAATGTGTATGAGATTATACTTTCCTTTCATGCTGTCTTTGGTTTATCCTTCTGGTCACAACTGAACCAATTTGTTACTTCGTTCACAACACCTAATACATACTTGCCTCATGTTATTGTTAGTGTTTAGGATAACCAATGATACAGCCTTGGGATTTTTTTATCATTTGGATCGAAGGACCACTGAATTTATTTGTGCTGCAGACTGTTCTTCGTCTATCTTTCTATTCACGATTGGTAGTTAGATGTTTCATTAATTTTATTTATTACTTATCTGTCTCAACTGTAACAACAATTTCAGCAACAGAAAGTCAGTACAGTTGGACCATTCGACCGTTTGGTTGTCTCCGTAGATGCTAATACAGCGCATACTGCTGGAGAAAATAATCCCGTGGGTATCGCTTGCAATAAAGACGATGCCGATGAAGATGATGATGAATCGATGGATGATGACGATGACGTTGAAGATGAGGATGAGATGCATCAATGTGTCTCGCCTGGAGGGACTCAGTTAAGACGTCAAGTCGTTACAAAATACTGCGCTGAGTGAGTCAATCTCTTAAATCACACACTTGAATTAATTAAATTAATATTGTAAATGCTAGATGAGTAGACTACTATTCGTTTGTATAATGTGTTTTGCTGATGTCGCCTTGCCCGAATGCTAACATGGCCATAATGGTGTTGTGGAGAGGTTTAGTTTGCCTCATTTCTGTGAGTTATCCTGATAAATTTACTCTTAGTAGCAAGGTATTCCTTCTCTCTCTCTCTCTCTCTCTCGTAAATCTCAATATTAATTTGTCTAAATTGCTTATATACTTTTTTTCACTCCTTATGGTTATATGGCAGGAAACATTAGTCACTTTTGACTTTTGTGTGGCTGGACATGATGATGATGATGATGATGATGATGATGTATCATGTGTGAAACTTGTAATGCGTATATATATATATATATATATATATATATATATATATATATATATATATATGTATGTATATATGTATGTATATGTATATGTATATGAGTTATGTGGCACTGAAAATAGAGCGGAACCTAATTTGTGAAAGAAAATATTTACTTAGTTTATTTTACTGGTTAACTTATTTTAATTAAACTGCAATTAATAAATATTATTGGTTTGTGTTACTGCGCAAATCTTCATTCATGCACACACTAATATCAACCAGCTTGAGGGAAACACATTACCTGTTGCACATACTAACGCTCTTTGACCTTGTTTATAATGAAAACGGTCCGTATCTATAGACATTTCCAGTATGAAGACTAGCGGGCTCTATTAAATGGTAGGGGCAATAATAGCAAATCTGTAATAGTTATAATGATCGGGATTTATGCGGTAGGACACATTTGTCAGCAATCCGGTCCCATCCACAGATTTTCCTCCATAGGAGTGCTGCAAAGAGCTCAGCAGGGATAGCATCGACAGTTTATGTGACAAAAGTTGTAGGAATTACTCGTGAATATAATAATAAGCTTCAACTTTTCGAACAATTTATTCCGGGACGCCATAACTGAACAAAGCTTTCCACATTCGATTGCAAAATACAGAATCGACAATGGCTAAGAAATCTAGAAACGCAATGACGTTGCAACGGTGATGTTGCTTCATAAGGCGTAAAATTGGCCTAGTTTGTTTCTCGCTCTAAATTCATTCAGTTAAAAGCAAATTTATAAAACTATAGGTGGTAAAACTGCTTGTGTTGCATTTTTGTGAAATAGCAGCCAAACAGCGCTCTTACTCTCATTTTGGTTGAATTCTGTTTGAAAAGCAGCACGTAGCTCATTTATAGCTCTATTCTGCAAATTTTACAAGGTCTAAGCTAGGCTATCGATACTGCTGCCTTTGCGATCACTCAAACGACTGCAAGTATATGTCAATTCGTCTATGTTGTGAGTTTCTAAATCCATTTTGCAATAACATCGCTAGGTTAACGGGTGGCTTATCACGTCGCTTGTATTACTTTGCGTATACAAGGAACTTGAGATAGCTGAGGTAAGGATTGGTCTGCTAATTACAAATGGTTATATATATTTATATATATATATATATATATATAGATTTAGTTGTTGGGTGAGGGCATTCATGTGCGCTAGACATATACGTATATTGAGTTTGGTTGCTGAGACAAATTCTATGTTTAAAACCAGCGGTGAGTCAAACAATAAAATATAAACAGAACGGTTTTCGAACGAGGTTATCACATTTGCTCAATTCGGCTATTGTGAGTATTGTGCTGTGTATATATGCGAAAATTGGCCTGAAGATGCAAAGGGGATTTCCCTTCCGAAACTTTGCCAGTAAACAAAGATGTGATAGAACCGCATTTCCATTGAGACGAATACAAACTAAGCCCGATCGAAGACAAGACGAAATTGGAAATTGTGATCAATCGGATCTTTGTGAAACTGTTTGTGCAAAGCTTCTACTCGCGTACGCAAAACGCGGCATTGTAAAATATGAAGCTGGCACTTCGCAATGAAATTTCAAAAAAATTGGCGTATTGTTGATATTTTGGAAGTGCTTGAGCTGTGATTCAAAACTGGGAGAATGCTTGATTCACTTTGCTGATCGAGCCTTACAAATTCAATAGAAACATAAAGTCGCTGATAGCGAACTATTTTCGAAGCTTACTAATCAGGGTATGATCAATCATAGTTTTGCAGCAGATACGTCATGTTGAAGAAGTTTATTATTCGTATTAGCGTATTAAGTAATGTTTTTCAGCTATCGACTGATATTAACGGTGGTCTAGTGAAAGCGTTCTTAAAGGCTTGCTGAACATGTTTATCCGATTTTAGAGCTTTTATATGCCAAATAAATAAGGGTGATCAATCTACAAACGATGACATGCCACCATACCTGCATGGTAGATGCCAGTTTGTCTTATGATAGGATGCCACCTGTGGTGTTGGAAAATATAGCCAACCACGACCAGGCTATAGCTAATGTCCAGATGTTAGAGCCTGATGCCGGTATCACAGCTATTTATGACGAAGGGCTATTTTTCTCCAGCAACATTTGGCCTCGATATCGTACTACTTTCTGTTGAAATCACTTGCAATTGATGGGGTGTCCGAACGCCGCTCAAGGCCCTAAGTAGGATCGGATAGTTTTAAAAGAATCTGTTATAGGCAAAATGAATTGCTCCAGTGAAGTGAGGCTTTATCTGCAACACAGGACTACAGGAAAATAATACCGTACTTTTCTGTATTAGTTTCGCAAAGAACGGGAGTTTCATCGCTTTTTCTTGTGTGATCGGTCTAAATGTGGTATTAACATGTGTTGTAATTAATTCTCGCATTCTAATGGCAGGCAAATTTCAGTTATTCATCTATAAAAGACTGTCTGGTTTGCGAGCCTAGAGAAAAATAATACAATAGTTAATATATAAGCTGTACTTGAGCTTCACCGTCATATGAAAACCTACAAAGTGTGATGGAAGTCCATCGTGCGCATGTTCACGTGCGTTCTACTGTAGAATAAAGGAAGTAAAGCCGTCACTCGCTGGAATTTGTGAATTTTAGCACGACTCTTTTTGACTTACACTGTCGGTACCGCGAAGCCCATCTAGCCATGGCTGACCTATTGGCGGTTTTACTTTCAGACGACTTTGCGACGATATTGGTCCTTCCCAAGAATCCAATAATTAGCCTACCACCTTGAGGGTCCAAATTCAGACTCATCTTCAATAGGTAATTTTTGTTTACCCACACAGCCAAATTAAGCCGATTAGGTGACACCTTGGAATCGTTGGTTGCTGTATCTGTCATTGTTTCGATGTGAGATGTAAAGGGATGCCAGGTCGCTCATTCCCTGTGGTGATGAATTTGTTTTGAGATTCATTCTCTTCTTTAGATAGTCTTTCATCCTAAAGCCTTCGAAAACGCCATCTTCTCTTATTCTGTTAGTTGGAACAGGCTGGCATCGAGCTTGGGTTTTAGTAGTCAAATACAGTGGCACCTCGAAATACGAGCAGCCTAACATACGAGTATTTTTAGATACGAGCCGGAGCTCGGGCCATATTTTCGTTAAAGATACGAGCGTCGCGCTAGTTGGCATGCAGGGTCGAGCATCATCCGAGAGAATCTCGCTCACTCGCACGTGTTACCCGCTTGAATCGAAGTGTATCTAGTGCGCTATAATCTTTTTGCGTGATTACTGCACTTTTTTGTGTGTTATCATGGGGCCGAAGAAAGTGAGTGCTAAGGACAATGGTGACAGGAAGAAGAGGATGATTTCGACAGAACTAAAGCAGTAAATAATAGAAAAACATGAGCGTGGCAAACAAGTGATTTAACTCACAAAGATCTATGACCGTAGTACATGGACAATTTGTACGATATTGAAGCAGAACGATACCATCAAGAGTAATACACTAGCAAAAGGAACCACAATTCTTTCCCAATTAAGGACAAATATCCACGCGGTAATGGAGAAGCTTCTGCTCGTGTGAGTGAAAGAGAAGTTGTTTGCAAGAGATACATTGACAAGAACGGTAATATGCGAGAAGGCACGGAGTATTTATGCCGACTAAGTGAAGAAAGAAGCATCATATTTTGTTATGTATTTGTTAATTATACATGTTTGTTTGTTATTTAAAAAAGTATCTTTATTTATAATTTCCAATATGTTGGGGATTTTTCATAGGTCCTAAACGGATTAAATCGAATTCAGTAATTTTAAATGGGAGAAATTCATTTGAGATACGAGACGATTGACTTACGAGCTCGGTTCTGGAACGAATTAAACTCGTATCTCGAGGTACCACTGTACTATTGTAGTCTTGCCACATGTTTATTGGCAATGCTTGGAAATCAACCATGACAATGTCTTATGGCTGTGACAATTTTTAGAACTTTAACATTATCAACTACGTATGTGTTAAAAATAGAGTATTTTATAAATTTTTGATAAAGAATCTTCTATATTTTGAACATTTACAATAAATCTCCGTGAGACATGGATCCCAAGCAGTATTGCGTAATTTTTTGATTAAAATTGTTAAAAACCTCTAAAGCCTGTTAAGAATTTGAAAACCGTTTCTTCTATCATTAAAATCCGACGAATTCAACAAATTAGTTCAGTTGTGACCAGAAGGATAAACCAAAGGCAGCATGAACGGAAAGTATAATCTCATGCACATTCGTTTCGTGCTTACTGGCGACTCATCAGTAGGAGCCGGTATTACGCCCTTTAACTACTATATATTTGGTCAAAGAATGTGGAATAATAGGACGCCGGCTCCTACTGATGTGTCGCCAGTAAGCACGAAACGAATGTGCATGAGATTATACTTTCCGTTCATGCTGCCTTTCGTTTATCCTTCTGGTCACAACTGAACTAATTTGTTACTAGGTTCGCAAAACCTAATACATACTTGGATATATATTAGTTCTGCGCAACAAACAGTATTTAACTGAATTCAACAAAACTCTGACACCTCCTTGAAATTCCTTGTGACGTATCCTCGTTGGATGTCAGGTAAAATTTAATTTTTTTAATCTCAAAACTTCAACTGCTTTTTTCATACTAGTGTGTCACTATCATTGGTGCTTTATCTCCAAAAAAGGCACAATGCCGTCCTTTACTATGTATATTTTCTTAGTTATGTATCGGTGCAACGTCGGCTCTTAAATACCGAAACTGCACTGTGCTTTATCTGTTATATCTAATTCACATTTCGTCTTAAAATTTTCCGAAAATATTTGTGCTTCACTATTTCTGCGGGTATTTCATTTCTACGAGAATGCAAAGCTGAAATCAATTATAAAGCCTACGACACCTTCATTCCTATTTGTTAGGAATATAACTTTCGTTACAAAGATTTGAAAAAATGTTTGTGATTTAAATTATCTAACACATTCAGGTTGTTTTTACGATCCTAACACAAGTAAATTTTTAGTCTCAATTTTATTTTGAATTCGACGAAATAAATTGTGGTAATATCAAATCTCATTCATTTAATAAGCGTCGTTAATACCACCGGACACTTAAAAAGTGAAAAATCGGTTTTGTGCGTATTCTTAACCTTTACAATTAGTGTAATTATAAAAACAGGCGAATGACAATACATTTTTCTTTCAACAGGGTCTTAAAAAATTTTTGCCCTGCTATTGTGTGATTGCTTTACTAGAGTAAAACACTACATATTTCATGCTGTTGTAAATGGTTATCAAGAGCCAAATACGGCCACGTGGATAAATAATTTAATTCCGCAATCATTGATTGCGCGGGTGGTGGTAAAATTCTTTAAATTAAGTTTGCGATCTTAAAGTAAACACCAATCCGATTGTATTTAACCAGTCCTCGAGCAGTATAGCAAAACTACCGTCAGTCACACGTACTGACGCGTTTCGACCTTCCATGATCATCGTCAGAGCACAACGGCAAACTGACTAACGAGGATCAAACCGCAATCAATCAATCAGTCAATATATATATATATATATATATATATATATATATATATATATATATATATGGAAAGCAAAATTAGATATGCGGCTCTCATCTCTATTAGTCTCGCATACATTGTACTTGATTGGAAATGTCGGCTGCACAATTTCTATGCAGTCACGAGCAGTAACATTTTTTCAGAGAGAGAGAGAGAGAGTATTTTGGTCAGTATGAGTATTTAATTAGATAATGAACATTAGTAAGGAAAACTAAACCTCTACACATTATCTTTATGGCCAAGTAAGTTTTAAGGTAAAGCAACATCAGCAAACAGCTTCCATGCGGTTTTCTCCTTATCGCTTCATAAAATTGACTTTTTTCCATTGTTATATGTTGACATTAAAAGAACACTAGGTTGCCCATTCCCAGTGGGAATGGCTTCTATTCAGAGTTTTCCTTATTTTTAAATAGTCTGCCAACTATCACTACATGCCCATGTTCAAAATGCCAAAGTTCCTTATGCAACAAGTACCTGCTCTACTCGTCTGACAAGCTTGCTCTCATTCCGTAACTGCCCATTTAGCACTAAGTATTATTACGTATTTAAACCAAACTCAGAAACTTACATTAAACAGGACCATGGCTGCATCTCATTACACGGAAATGTTCATGTTACCATTTCCAAGATGACTTCCTAGTGCCCGCCGGTCATCAGGCCGAAAATTTCTATGACTACGGGCCAAATTTTCTGATCGCATGCTGCTGTAGCTCAAGGGTATTTTATATGTCGACTTTTGGAATTCGAAAGCTCTTGCTCTGAGTTAAACTTTCTTTTAGGACAGGCGAGTTTTACAAGTGTGGCGTTCACATAACTTTCCCCCCAGAAACCATAATTGTTCTACATAAACCGCAATGTACCTATTTTTAGCCTAGCACACGGCAAAACTTGGCACGCGTGTGATTTCGTCAGTTACCGTGCCGCTTTTCTGTTATCCAGCGTTGCAGTGATGGCCTAGCTTGACTAAGAACTATAACCTTACATTTGATCTATACTCGGGTCGGCTTAAGCATTTTGATTATAGAAGCCATTAACGTGCATGTGTCAAATCTAAACAATTTTTTTCAAAAATTAGCAGATTTGACCTCTGACCCTGAGCTGTGCTCTGGCGTTATATTGATTTCGGGCAGTTTCAATGCCATACAGCGTTGGGACTGCCCGAAAAACGAATTTATAAGAAAAATGGACCCTAGCATTGGCCTCTCAAATCTGGCTCTAATCTGGTAAGGTGAACTATTTTACGACATCTTGTCACAAAGATGTAAGCTATGCAGATAAAATCGTATCACCGTTGCTGGAATCGACATTCCTCTTTTGGTATTCTTGTAACTTGCAGAAATAAATATTCTGTAAGATCTTCACGAGCCTGTCAGCGCAATCTGTCCCAAATAAGTGGCAATATAGCATTGGGTGCCTAGCTATACATCAAGTAGGTCAAGCACTTCAGCCGATTTTCTTGGTGTCCTTTTATATTCGGTCATCTCCAATGTCTCTGCGGCGTGGAGAAAAACTGACAACATTTGCACTTGCAGCTCTAGATTAAATTATTAAAGAAATGGGAGGGCAGTTTCAGAATTATGCGCATAATTTACCAACCAAAAGAACATTGGTCGCGCGGGCGGTGATAACATTTGCTATAATCAAGGTTGCGAATTTGACATAAACAACTTACCCATTAAGTACACAAATTTGTCAGTATAAACTAAGCGTTTTATTGTGTAGAAATAGCAATTCAACCAGTAGACCGGTTTCGTCCTTATTGGGAACTGGCCAGAATTTGCCGCGGACGGGGCTCGAACCTGGGCACGTCTGCTTCGGAATCTGGTTCTCCAACCACTGACCCACCCTGTCGCACACTAAAAAATTTTCAGTCATATAATAACTAATGTATCTCGGTTAGTTTTTTCTTTTGGTGGAGCTCATATGGCATCAATTTCGACCTAAAGTTCCAACTAACCATCCACAATCTGTCATTACTGAACGGACATCACACTAGATGTGGAAGTGGTATTGACATGTACGTTTATATAATTAAACGAGCATTGGTTGCACGAGCGGTGATAACATTTACTACTGGATTTCCAGACCAACGGCTGATGAAAACTGGGCCACTTCATCCAAAACGGTTTGCATGCTCCCAAAGCTGTCAGCAAGGAGAACAACATCGTCTGCGTAATCAACATCCGTCAGCCATAGGTTATTTGATACTTGAACGCCTCGGAACCCAGTTAGCGCGTTGCTCAGAATCCAGTCAACCGCATAATTGAACAATATGGGTGACAAGGGACATCCTTGTCGAACCCCAGTGTGCAGACTGAATTCATCCGATTCTTCTCCGTAAACACGTACTCTGGCTTTGGTGGCTGCATAGTAGGCCTTGATCAGATTGACGAGTTTTATGGGCATTCCGTCGAGCAGCATGATGTTCCATAGGGAGTCGCGATCAACAGAGTCAAAAGCAGCTCGGAAATCAATAAAACAAGCGACGGTTGGTTGTTGAAATTCGTTGCGATGTTCCAAAACTCGCCGTAATGTAAAGATCTGATCAACACAGCCTTTGCCTGGGCGGAACCCACCATGATTGGGACGGGTACGGGCATGCCGCTCATTACAGAAGCGGTTCAATAGAATCGACGCCAACAGCTTGGATGCGGTGTTGAGAAGACTGATACCACGGTAGTTTTCGCACCTTGATCTATCACCCTTTTTGGGAAACGGTAGCAGGATTGACATTCCGAAGTCTGACGGGCATACTTCCTGTTCCCAGATAGAAGAGAACAGTCGATGGATTGATGGCAGTAGTGTGCCTATACAGGCCTTGTAGATCTCTGCAGGTATTCCATCTTCACCGGGGGATTTCTTGTTCTTCATGCGCTGGATGGTCGTAGCGATCTCAACCTCAGTTGGGGAAGAGCAGTCCACGTCGTAGCTGGGTGTAGATGTTGTAGGTGGTTGCGGTGGGGAGCGGCCACTGTATGGTCGGTTCAATAACTGCGAAAAATGTTCAACCCATCTTGCGATTTTGCCATTGACATCAGAAATCAAGTCTCCTGTTGCGCTGCGTAGAATTGTCTCTGCATTGCGCTTACCAGATGCTTTACGTATAAGACGGAAGAGACCCCCGAAATCACCGACGTTTGCAGCCGATTCCATGGCGGAAGCCATTTCATCCCAGTACTGCTTACGGTCAGCCCGAGCAGACCTCGTGGTTTCACGTCTCAGGTGGCGATAATTAGGCGCGTTATTCATCCGGGCATCTCTTGCTTTTTGTGACGCCCGTATCGTGCGTTCAGAGATCCAGTCTTTATGGTGACTTTTGATGGTTCCGAGCGTTTCAAGCGCAGCTTGCTGAGTAGAGAGTTTCAAGTTATTCCATTGATGCTCCACATTGGTTTTATCTACGGCATGAGTTCCACCGTCAGCGGAAGTCAACTTTGCAGTGATTGAGGCAGATAGTGCTGTACAACGGGATGGGTCCGTTAGGGTTGCAACATTCAGGCGTCTCGTAGGTTGACGGCGCCGTCGGGACTTGAGATGAAGCCTCAATTTGGCACGTACTAGAGTGTGGTCGGACCCTCCTCGGTTGCCAGTTTCAGCTCCTCGGTATGACCTGCAATCTTCGACAGAAGACATCCAACGCGACCGTACCAGAATGTAGTCGATCTGATTGGCTGTGTGACCATCGTTTGAATACCAGGTGAGCAAATGCTTCCGAGGGTGTTGGAAACGCGTATTGGTAACGCACATATGGTTGACATCTGCAAAGCTGATAAGTCGTGCTCCGTTCTCGCAGCATTCACCTAGACCAAACTTTCCCAGTATGTGTCTGGTGGATGAGTCAGAATTATCCTAAGAACTTTTGAAGAGCCAGAGAAGCGATTTAGGCAGGAACAGACAGGGTTTTGACTAGCAATGAGCTATATACATCACATTTAGACCAACCATACTCGAGTTCCACCACCAGTTATAATGGCCTACCGTAGTCGCTCTGCTAAACTAATGCTTAATGATGGCGTTTTGGCCCAAATTATTCACCTACTTGATTTTTGTTATAGATGCTCATTGACTAGCATTAACGAGGAAGCTCAAGTAGACGAATCCGTTTGCGGTATGTATGACGCATCGTTAAGCGAAATCTGTGGCTTTCATCAAAATTGGTTATTGATGCATTTAGCTTTAGTCAACATCGAATAGACACATCATGAGCACATTTGTTGGCTGTCCGGAGTTGCTCTTTATTTCCCTCTAATCGAACAGCATCGTCAGCGTATTTGAAGCCGATAAGCTACTGATCATTGTTCCTGGTAGCGTTCCAGAAACCTCGAAGAATATTGCACCAACGAAGCAATAATAAATACTTTTCAAACGCCGGAGATAATCGTAGAAGGTTCAAGTCTACTGTTGCTAATGTGCGTAATAGGCGTTAAATGGATGAAAATTTTGTCTTCGACGGCATTTTTTGCTGGGCTCTCCATTGAAGAGTTTGGAAAACGAAATTCATACCAAGACTAAGAATCATCATTTTCATCATGTCCAGACATACAAATATCAAAAATGACTAATGTTTCACTGCCATATAACCATAAGGAGGGAAAAAAGTATATAAGTGAATTTAGACAAATTATTAGTGAGATTTAAGAGAGGCAGAGTGCGAGAAGGAATACCTTGCTACTATGAGTAAAATTATCAGAATATTTCAGTGAAATGAGGCAAACGAAACCTCTACACAACACCATTTTGGCCAAGTTAGCACTCGGGCAAGGCGACATCAGCATACAGCTTCCTTGCGGATTTCACTGTATCACGTCATAAACAAACCAAATCTCGCAGCTAAGTTTAAGACTAAGAACGGGTGATCTAGCATTTCTTACAGCTTACACATAGCTAAAAATATATCCCGTTGTTAGGCGACACTGACGCATCAATTTTTAATTGATGATTTTTTTCTGCGTATGCGGCTTCATTGATTGTAATGACAAGCAACATTGCACATATTTAAATCGTCTTTCTGTTTATTCAATATTTGCTTCGTCTAATTACAGTGCACTTCTCGGCATCGCCAACACCTATCCACAACTAGCTTTTGAGTCTTTGGTGCCTGCATTCGACTCTATTCGCTGCCCTGATAATTGCAACTGCTTTGTTTGTGTTAACCTGGTGCGACGCGGTGGAGAAGACAAATTGAAGAAACGGGCCAACAACTGTGGCTAGGATAAAGGTGAACTTCATTTCATCCGTGACAATATTGATTTTCCAGACATAAGGAATTGGCGAAACTGTTTCAATGCAAGATTTCAGTAATTTACCAGCATAAACTTCTTTCAACTGCTTATTTTTGTGGCTTTTTCCATTTCTAACAACGGAAAAACTTCAATAATAGTTGGGACACTTGTTTGATACTCAATGCCTGTATACTTGTCAAAGCAAACGCATGTAGTTGTTTTTTTTACTATTTTAATCCTAAATCATGATGCTTTTTTAGATATAACCTTTTTAGCTGGGTTAGTTTAAAAGAAGAATTGTTCACTAATTTTAATTGCGTTCAAAATCAATGTCAGTCATTTTACATTACCGCCTTGCTTGTCTATGTGTTAATTTGGGCAGTAAGCCTCGTAAAATGTTTTAATTTGCCCCGTTATATCCCTCACAAATTACAGATTAATTAATATTTTGGTAAGCAGTTCTAAAGATTTTCTATACGCCTGTTGTGTATTTATTCCTTCATCTAAATAATCTGATTGATAATTGGGTTTTAACTAATAATACATCAATTTATCTAAAAGAATGCCATTTGCTTTTTTTTAATTACTAGTTTTACTCACATTCTTTTGTTTGTATATTCATCTCGTGACTGCTTCCAAAATATCAGTGCAAAATGTCATTAAATTATTCGCTTTATTGTGAATGTCGTATATATATTCTTTCACAGAGAAAACACTTAATTGTATCGCGTCATGGCGTGTAATTTCATGGGAGAAGACATTTCCCCCCTCACTATAAGGTACATTCTTTACCGTGGTCTCCTTCATTAGATCGCTTTGGTGTTTTGACTAAAGTTGAAGTATATTGGCATTTTCGCCGGCATCGTAAGAACAAAAATACTGTAATAATCATATTAATGTAAAAAATATTATATTTCAAACCCAATGTTTTTTATAATACAATTTATGAATTTTTCGTGTTTATAATCGATATATTTTTTAAATCCATTCGTATTTATTGTGAAATGATATTTGAATCACCCGTGTGCTTTTTTCGATGGATTCATCATGAAAAATTTATTTAAAATGGCTATATTCAAGTGCATACTCGGTCTTTCTAAAGTTAATTTTGTCTTTTTACACCTTCTTGTATACTTGAACCTGTATGTTTTTGTACGCTTGCTTGTGTGTGTATGTCATATATTCATTTTCTTTTTTGATGATTGAGCCTTATTTGTCTTAGTTTTATATACACATGCTAGCGCATATATATATATATATATATATATATATATATATATATATATATATATATAACAAAATTCTTTTCGAAAATCAGTTTATTCAATCATCTGGTTCGTTTTCACCATTATCATTCGCTAACACAGTCATGAGTGAAAACATGTGATGAAGATTTCGCAAGTATTGTTGGTGCTTTAAACCGTATTTTTTTGATTTTCGTCTCCCAGTATCAAATGGCATTTATTACTTTTTCTATTCAGCTAATGCAACAACCTCTATTATCCGCAAAGTTTTAAAGGGGCTAATCCTTAGTTCTCTTGGTACAGGCGAGCAACTATCTCTCAAACACAGCGTAAAACTTCTTTGTTCTCGATAGCACTCAATGATTTTCAATTTTAAAAAATTGACAAAATTGTCAATATTTGTTTTTATAAAGATCGCTTCAGATTTATAGCTTAATATTTAACAGCTCTTTATGATCGCTTGAACTCGAGCAGAAGACTTGAAATGTAAAATTGAACATATTAAAGTTTCTCATAAAACGATAGTATTAGGGATATTATTTAAGGGAACGCAAACTTTCGGCTAATTAATATTGCGGTTTATGGACTTTATTTTGAAATGCATAATGACCTAGCGAATCATGATTGAAGAAAGTTCTAGTTTCTGGTTCATTTTTATTGACCGGTTTTCGATAAAACTATTATTATTAATTTTATTTGTAAATTTTGTTTTTATAATAGATAGAAAATAAATGTCATATATTTATTCAGGTTAATCCAATTGTTATCACCTCTGTACTATTTGAATGTGGAATTTTTCCGTGGTGATTTTCTGGAACAAATAATCATGTAATTTGAAAAATATATTCCATCTGCTTATTTTAATTGTTTTTTAAATTTCAAAACGTATCTTTACAATGTTTCAAAAATAATATTAAAATTACAGCGAAAAAGTTGAACAACGCACTGATTTTGGCATCACACTTCGGTTTACACTGACTGCTTCTCGCTGCTTCTTGAATAGATTATTTCATTATTATATTCAATGTTTGTCTGGATCCCAGTTTATTTTTCCTACTTCTAATCGAACTTTGTTCACGAGACTTTCACGGCCTGCATTTGTCGGTTGGTTCGCATGAATCACTTAATTATCATCGTAATTGGTAATTTTTCTCTTCCCAAGTGTCATTCCTTATTTGGTATAGTTTTAAAATTGTAACCAAACGTCTGTTGGATGTAATTGCTACAGGGTAAGGAAAAATAGAAAATTTTGTTTGATTTTCTAATAGATTTAATTGTAGTTGTTACATAATTTCAGTCTATTTATGCTTATTTCATTCAAAACTTTGTACACTTAATGTTAAATTTATTTTCGAATGTTATATTCAATGTCTATTTGGATCCAAATTTCATTGTCTTATTTTTAATCAAATTTATAATGAGACTATTACGGACCGTATTTGTCGGTTGGTTCGTATTGCTTACCATCGTATTGAGAATATTTTTTCTTCTGAAGTGTAATTTCTCTTGTGTTATCGCTTTCAAATTGTAATCAAACGTTTGCCGGATGAAATCGCTACATGGTAACGAACAAATAAAAAACAAGTTTTGAAAGGTTTGCTGTGCGATTCTGGCATATTCAGCTAATTTTCTTATTTTATCTGTGGTCTTAGCTTTTTGTAACATAGTTTGATGTAAAAATATTCTCTCTCATCTTGAATAAGCATGGCGTATAAAGAAATACTTTAATTTTTGAAACTATTTCATCCTATTACGCATGTTTTCCTTGCTTATTGGCCACATATCTGTAGGTGTCACAACTATGCGCTAAATCTATTGTCTGCTGGAAAAATGGACGGCGCAATATTATGCAAGCACGCACAGTGAAATACTCGTCTTCAATTAGTCTTTAACAGTGCAGCACCGGACCATGCTCAGTTTTTGAATTTTTCCTTCATATTTGAATACTCCTATATCTTCAAGGTTTAATTTTAAATTTCTTATTTCACTTACTCAACCATTAAGCTGGTTTATTGTGTAGATTATAACAACCAAAAATTCATTAATACTGTAGGGCTTAAAATTTTTTCGTCTTTTTCTTCGATTTAGTTCTTGTTTTTTAATCGATTTCAGTAGCACATTGTACGTGAACTAATAATATGTTGCAAGTGGACAGGTTTCATTATTCGAATCTTATTAGAAACTGTTCTGGTTTCATTCTAAGATGTATTGCGTCGCCAGCCACAGTTTGTCCTATCTTTTAGGTTCATTGTTTAATTGCGTCATTGGAAATACGATCAGACAAACCAATTTAGCTTCAGTTTGGTTCGATTGTAAAACAAGTCCTGTTAAATTGGCATAACGCGTAGATTTATCTGTAGAATAGGTTCACAAAAATGAGTTATTGCAATAATTTGTGATTTTCGTCATTTTATTTTATTCCCGTCGAATGGGAATGTGATATTTTCTTTTAGCCTTGGCAGTAACTTGTCGTTCGTTCTTCGAATCTCGATTTCATTAGAATTCGTTGAAGATTGACAACAATCAAACACTGTTTTCGCTAAACGAAGTCCACTGGTATTTGGCTATAAAAATTGTTTTCTTTTTGCGAGTTGTCTTCTGTATTGATTGCCGATTTTCGTAGCGTTTTCACTAATGCTCACAACTATAATTCATTGGTTTCATTTTAATGCCCCGTTTTGTTTTACTGTTAGCTTTTATCAAGATGTCGTTTAGGCTGCTACTCTGATTTTGAAAGTTCCTAAGGAAAAAGCTTCAAACAATTTCAAAGGCAAGCCATTAGCATCCCTTGGATTTGATCAGAGCCGCCAAATGTCGCAATATACTTTTATTTGCCTTAATGAGTGATAAAATTCTTCCTTCTTGGTTGAAATAAACCACAGATTACGCTCCTATTTCACTCCTAATAGTATTAATTGAGCGTTTGGCAAGAGTTCTTTATTCGATAGATCGACTGTAAAGTATGAAGCTAATTTTGATGGCTACCGTCTAGTTTTTGGATACACTTGCCTATCGAGAGTGTCAATGGTTGTCAGACCTCGTGGTTGTGTTTCAGTGCCTATGCAAGTTGATTCAACAGTGTGGAAGCTGGAATGGAATACGTGGATAAGTGTCGCTCTAGTTTTATTGAACCTACAATGATTTTAAACTCTTTTCAAGCTCATACACATGCTTCTGTTTCCGTCTTCCTTTGGGTATTATTTCGTTATCCCTTGAGACCTCGATTTTAGTTACTCAACTGCTCAACTGCAGTGAGCACTAACGTGCTATCACTGACTTTGGAATAAACTTTTAAGCTGTTGTTCAGTGAAGCGAAATTAATTATTTCTTTTTGCTACCGTTTTACACTTTTTGATTGTTTGCCAATTTTTAGATAATATGTTGCTCGTCACCGCTTGATTTTCGGTTTGTTTGTACACTTTAATCTTTTATCTTCGCAACTGCACAATTTCGTAACTACGAGCTTTCAATATATCGATCCAGGCAATCTTATTTTAAGCTGTTCCATCCGCAGATTTATATTGTTGTTCAAAGCTCTATGAAGTGATCATTTTATCCCCAAATAGCTAAATCAATTACTTATTAATTTGCATACAATGCTTTAGTGCTTGTTTGCTAAGTGATGCATGTTAAAATTTCAAATATTTCTGCTGTATATAGCGTGCTATATATATATATATATATATATATATATATATATATATATATATATATATATATATTTGTGTGTGTGTGTGTGTGTGCAGACGGTTCTATTTTTGCGTCTGGTGCTTTAAATATTCTGTTTAAGCATTGACTTCTATCATAGATTTCATTTAAACTAAGATTAGTTATGGTAAAATAATATTTTTATTTACAAATGTCTGCACTCATCTAGCTTAATACACAAGACTATTCTTGGTATTAATAAAAGCTTGAACTGATTGCAAATGGTATTTTCTGGAAGTTCGGGAGGATTTCAATTATCTAAAACTGATAAAAAATGAGTATGTAGCATCTTTACGATTTGTTCGCGAGTCTAAGTCATGACACTGTAGTCATAGTAAGATTTCAGATAGTGCTACTTTATTAGCAGAAAATGCACAAACTAACTAGCACTGGCTATAGAACGGAGCCTGATTTAGTACAATTAGATAACATTTTACATCTATATCACAAACATTTTTTGTTTAATTTGTTGTAGGACATGTTTTTTCACTGTCTATTCGACAATTTTAAACCGGTGTGTTCATTTGAAAACAGCAGACGCTTGGAATAGTATTAGTTAATATTTATTATATATATTTTGCACTTTTAATGTGAAATTGCTACTTTGCATTAAATCAATGATGTAACCATTTTTTTTTTATACTTTTTTATGTGAACTGTTAATTAATCCATAAACCGGAATATGTATCCACATTTTGTTACACATAGTGCTTTTAATGATATTTATGTGTACGAATACATTATGCAAATGTTAAATTGATGTTGACATGATTAAAAATTGCCTTAGCGAATCACGCAAGAAGTTTGTTCTATTTTTTATATATATACATATATATATAAATAAGATGTTTTATTATAAAAAGTCCGAGTGTTTTATTTAATTTTTTTAAGGAAACATTTATTTTTTTTGATTTTACGTGAATCGAGTTTATAATTTAAATTCGAAGTGAGTGAAATTTAAACAAGTTACTACAAATTCTTGCTGATTTTAGCACTTGCTCAACGGACTAATACTTAGAACGATCTTTGTTTAAAAGAAAGGTGCACTTTCCAGCCATACATTTGTCGGTTTTGCGTATTCCGAAAATAGTTATCAGAACGGTTCGTTGGAATTCAACTAGTGGCAAAACATATTTGATTCAATTGTTTGGTACTTATTCCAGAATGCAAGAGCAAAAGACCTCACATTTTTTTAGTTGTATAGAGTAGCCATTGGTCACGCTAATATATGCGTCTGAATTTCTTTTCGGCAGTTGATTTAATGAGGGATAAGCCGTAATTTCGGGCCTGTCGAATCGATCTACTTCAGGTGCATCGCTTTCTAGACACTGCAGTGGAGAAGCCTTTGGAATATTTGACATTTCATCCGTAAAGTTTCCATAATGTCTTGCCACTAACCCTTCATCATCATTATCATGTCCAGCCACACAAAAGTAAAAAATGACTAATGTTTCACCGCCATATAGTCATAATGAGTGAGGGGACACCACTTGTACCAAATTCCCAAGAAACTCCATGAAATGTGGAGCCGGCTTATCCTCCAAAAGCCGCAGTAAAAAAATGAGTGAAAAAAGTATATAAGTGAATTTAGACAAATTATTAGTGAGATTTACGATTAAATCCTAGTCTTGTTTAATGTCGCACTTTACCCTTAAAACAGCCACGTGTGATCTGCAAAACAGCTGAGCATAATTTTTTTTAAAGGTTTGCTCCTTACGCCCATTCTATCTTCCTATATTCAGAAGGAGCAGTTGAGGAGTTATAGTAAGTTTCCATTTAAGATAGTGTTCGCATATCTTGTGCTCTTAATGATGATCCCGTTAAAATTTACTGTAATTTTCATTTATATGAGTCTTGCTAGTGGATATTGTCTCTATGACAGCAACCATTGACGAAACTAACACTTCACACACACACACTGACAACGTCTACCAAGAACCAACTGTATGACTAGACATTACCCATTAGTTACGTGCAAATAAATATGGCTTGTATCGCTTAAAGCGCGCCTATTTAACAAAACAATTGTAATAATGTGCAGTACAAGTATATGGGCAAGATTCGGCTGTATTTAAATGCAGTCCATACAAACTAAACATTTCATAATATAGCAAATGTAATTCATCACGTAGACCAGTTTCTTTCGGCATTCGTCAGTTGTCGCTATAGCTAATGCGGCCTGGGCAGTAACCATGAGGCATTTAGGTTTAGCCACCACTCTCATACCCTACGCCACAAAATTCGCGCAATTTTGCAGTTTTACACAAACTTGATTTCTTGATCAATCATCCTGTAGGGATGCGCTTTCGAACTTATAAAGGCAGACGGCAGTAGCTAGTCAAAAGCATGTTTAGTTTATCAGTGTGTACACAATCCTCAACACGAATGCTAAGATTGTTTTGTTCACACAAGCCGTCAGAACGGCGATTGGTTAACCACTGGGGAGAATACTAGCTGATGATGGCGTGTTCTATTCATAACTATGAAAACTGAAAGCACTAATTATAAACACTTTGAGGCTGTGTGCAGATAAATTTGAACTTCTATCAGTTTTTCCGTCTAGGCCGCCAATTTATTTACATTCATATTTTATCTCTCTTCAAACATTTGATCATTTGTAATCTTCATTCTACAATTCGCCAGATGCCATATGACCAACTATTCCGGGTGAAGAGTTTACATATCAATTACGAGCAATTTTAATCTTATACAGTGGATGACGAGATGATTGAATTCAACGTTTTTGAAAAATTCGTCATCTATTGTTACCTTAGTTGTTCTAATTTCTTGAGGTTAAATTTGAACATATGTTTGTCATTGCATACCAGGGTCAAAAACTGAGCAGAAACGTTAGCAGTTAGTTAAAGCTCTCATTAGAACAACTGGTCTTCGCTATATGCGTAGTAATTATGAGCAGCTTTGGCATGATGTCACATCACGAGCGCTGATCAAGTTGGAACTGCGACATTTGCTATATAACTTTGCATAGGCTTCCATTGCCATACTCCCTGCACTAGCACGCCACAGTTCCCACAATGCGTGTACACTCGTTCTGCTCCTTTAACAAGACCTCTCATTTGCAATGATCGGATATGCTCCGTGGAATTTCCTTTAAACAGTTTCACATCACCGGAAATCTACATTAAGTACTATTGTGTGAACCACCGCATGCTCTCATAAAGCGAGCCAACAAAGCTTTACAACCTCCCAGTTAACACTCATTTACGAAGATAAATATGACCGACTGTTTGTAGAAAACTATATTTTAAACATTTATGATTGTTTATTTGGCAGCATATCGTAGTGAAAGCAGTGATGGAGTGTGCGCCAGCTAATTAGTGATATCTCAAACTTGCACGTGTAATTTTACAGTTGCACTTTTAATTTTTTAAAGGATAGAAAATGGACCAGTTCTATAACCAGTTCCAAGCTCTGTCCAACTGTAATAAGACCTTTCAGAGGCCACAGTTTCTTCATTTCTTTTTAGAAAAGGAAAGTGATGTAACGCCATTACGATTCTGGTCATAATATTTAGTGAAATAAAAAATGTTTTAATTAGTCAAAAATTAACTTCAATCTGATTGGCTGCCATGTCCACGCAAAGCCAATACAAATCAAGCAACTGCAAGACAACTCTGCTCATTTGTCGGAGCTCGTGAGCAAACGAACAGCGGAAGCTTCATGGTAAGAGAAGCACAAAACCCTGGACCAAAACACGTCTGCTATGTGTATCTTCGTCATTGTCATAACATAGACCGCAGTCATAGAAGGATTTCATATTGTCGTGTGGTCACCAGGAATCTCCTAGGATTCCGCCAACAACTATTTTGGATAATGACATAATTCTTCATTAGAGCCATTGTGCTAAAGTGGCCGTAACACTCATATGTAATTTGACTGTATACCTAATAGTAAATAACTTTAGCTTACATACAGGCTTGATACACCTCATTTGAAATGTAGTACCTTATTCCCGGATTCTGTTTCAATAATTATGAGCATTTGTTAAGAATTCTGTGAAAATCAGTTATGTCATCTGATGCACATGATCTGGTCCTCCAGTTTGTTTAAAGCAGTCGGTCTTGTGTGTGTGAGCTTAAATCTTTTCAATTCTAACCCTTTATAAAGCTACTCTTCCAAATTACAAAGGAATTCAATCAAGTTTCAAATTAAAAACTGAACCTTCGGAGGAGAACAGGCACTCTAGCTCACTTAGCAGATACGGAATAAGTATCAACGTGCGAAAAACTGATTTCAATATAGTGGCAACATATTTCAATTCGAAATAAAATAGGGACTGTGGGAGTACGAGATTCCAGATGCCGTGATTTAGAGGATTCACACGAAAACTTACAGTGGAGTTCACCGCATTGTAGCAGAGATTCACAAAGGTTTTTGAAAATTAAATTTAATTAAAATTCTGAAATGAATTTATTGCAAAATAATGCTATACTAAACTCTAAATCAAATTTTAAGAAACTGCAACAACAAAATCAACACAGGTAATGTGCTTAAAACAAAAAAGTCTGGCGTTTTTGTAGTGCCGCTTTTAAATATAATGATAAACGTACATTTTTCTTTCGCCGATCTTATACCTAAAGGAAACAACGGCTTAATGACAGAAATTTAATTTTAAGAACCGCATCTAAATACTACTGATATATATATATATATATATATAAAACGAGCGACATAATATATGATTCCTTACTCAATAGCCCACCGAAAAGTGAACATAATTTTGGTAGCAAAATTACTTCCGGACTGCTAATTGTTTAGTTACTAAAGGAGGGCGTAAAGAGACAGTCGTGATAAGATGCGTTTTCAGTGCTCAGTGAGTATTCATGGCATTGAATCTTTACAGGATTTCATATCAAAACATAGACAATGATGACAATCCTAGAATACTTAATGGGGAGACAAATTAATTTTTGCTTTTTTTTGTTTTCTTAACTTGGAATTTCTCTGGTTAGAGGGCGTAATACCGGCTCCTACTGATGAGTCGCCAGTAAGAACGAAAGGAATGTGCATGAGATTATACTTTCCGTTCATGCTGTCTTTGGTTTATCCTTCTGGTCACAACTGAACTAATTTGTTACTAGGTTCGCAACACCTAATACATACTTGCATATATATTAGGTCTTCGCAACAAACAGTATTTAGCCTATTTATGTATTCAAACCTCCAGTTGAATAGCCTTCATCTTTCAGTCATATGGCTGCAGACTTCCTGTGTGCTTTGCTCATGTATATCTTTAATTATTAGGCTAATACGATACTGGTAGTTGACCAACGTGTTCGCGTGCATCTGTGATCAGCGCAAATGTCAAGGTATATACACAAAATACTTGCGTTTCTACCAGACATCGAAACTAACATAGTTATAACGGACGTAAGCTTTAAAAAAGTACGACCACAGGAATGTTCCAGAGGTTCAATTTGTGAATCAGTGAAGACTATATTTCTTATTCCAAGCTCTAAGTAGCATTATTGCGGCCATAATTAAGACCGTCATCATTGTGTCTCAGCGTACGAAAAATATTGAATGTATCAAGCGGAGATTCACGATGCCTTTATTCCTCAGAGGCATATTAAGACGTTATATAACTTGTCTTCACCACAGATTTTCGTGAACATATATAAAAGACATGTTGATAAGGTTTGATATAAGCTGACAAGAAAAGTAACGCCTTTTGTTTCATGAATCGCATAAATGCACAAACACGCTCGCGCAAATTGTGGTATAAACCGATTTCAAAAAAACAGCTTTAATGCTAGCACAGAAAGGAAAACACGTATTATTGGCCAACATGAAAAAAATTGCGTAAAAATTATGCAAGTTATGTTGGCTATAAGAGTGCTCCAAATATTCAAATACACTTTCAATTCAATATAAATTTAATTATCTGATTATTATTTATAATCCCAAAGTTTGATTTCTGGTTTAAAATTTGTATGTAAAAATGTGTCTTAAACTTCGTGAAAGTAGGTTTTTCATACGCAAATTTCATTTGTGTGAAAAAATTGTTTATATTTTGTATGCATTTCATCCGAACTTGACTCCAGCCTAAGGTTAAAAGTTTGTAGTACGTTGCATGTTTTCCATTAAAGCAATGAAATAATCTAGTCCAAGTTTTCAAGGCAATTAGAACCGACAAGTGTTTTAACTCAATTATAACCAGAAGGAAAAACCAAGGATATAATCATGCTGTCTTTGGTTTACTCTTTTGATCATAATTGAACTAATTTGTTACCAGGTGTGCAACACCTAATACATACTTGCATATATATTAGTTCTCCACCACAAGCAGTACCTACATGCTGTAACTCTTCATTGAGAGATCTAAGTAAGGCTGTCAGTACTAATTAAAATAAGCTACAAGGATATAATTAATTTATGAATAAATATATGAATTGAGATAAGAAATCAGTGGAGAATTGTGAAATTTTCGTTCTGGAAGCTCATTGCGGCGTATCTAAATATTCCGCATCAATTCAAGAACAATAATTGAATGTAAAAAGCAAAACATTTCTCGCGCACTGGGTTGCAGGGGGCCTACACCTAAAATAAATACTAGTCATATGTCCTTGTTTCGGAGAGCTAATATATATGCAGTTGTGTATAAAGTATTGCGTACCTAGCAACAATTTAGTTCAAATAGAACCAGAAGGATAAACCAAAGTCAGCATGGACAAAAACTATAATCTAATTTGCACATTGGTTTCGTGCTTAATTGTGAATCATCTGTAGGAGCCGGCACTATGCCCTATATCCACTATTTATTTAGTCAATGAATTTAGGACAACCGGACGGTACCGATTTGGCACCCATTTTTGTACGGTGTGCCGACTCAATAACCATATTTTTGGAATCCTTTACAATCTCAGTATATATTATATATGGTGAGTTGGCTATGTGTTCGCATTGTCGACCATTTTCCATGAAGTTAACCTAATTTCTGCTTGTATAAAAATTCGTATAGGAGACTGTACCATCCAACTGTCCCACATTCCTTGACCAAACATACAATGGTAATAGCGCGTAGTATCCGCACCTACTGATGAGTCGCAATTACGCACAAAACGCATGTGCTCACAAGATTTTACCATTCGTTCAGTAACTTCCTAATATCCTTAGGGTCATATTTTAACTAATTTGCTACGGGGTTCCCAAAAAACCCTATGCAATTGCATCAAAAGTCAGAATTAACAGGCATCTCTCCACTAAACCTTGTTTGTTGCTATATTTCTGCAGATTTCTGAGAATAGAGTGCGGTATAATCAAGTCAACGATATTGCGATTAATAGTGTCTTACCAAGACGGAGTTTATTTTAACTTAAGCGCTTCTAGTTATCAATCAGATAACATCGTTAGTCTGACCAGATCGACGCGTAAGCAAAATTCTTAGAGTCGTCAAAGAAATGCAGTCAATATATCTTAACTAGATACGTAGGAAAAGTATGGACAAGATTGACTCGGAAATTTTAATTCTTAATTGTTTAAAGAAATAATTGGAAGGCTATTAAGCGAATCAGAAGGTCCTCCACCAATAAAGACACTCAGAAACAGACACAAATAGAAAGGAATATCTACGATCGTATGATGCAATCGTCGTACCTTGAATTTCAGAAATAATTTAAAGTGCCTAAAAAAATTTGAATGCTAAAAAGTTAAACTTTTAATAGAGTAAACATAGTTTAATTACGTTAAACAATTAATGAATTGCAAAGAAATTTTCAGAATAAAATTATATTGTAATTAATAAAATTATTAAATCATTTCCTTTGGATTAAAACCATACAATAAAGTTTATAAGTAAATAATTTCATTCGAATTGACATTTATGAAGCCTTTTCTGACAAATCGTCAATTAAACAATCATTGCTTATTGTTAAACATATACGTGTGTCGAAAGTGGAAAAAATTACATTCGTGAAGGCAAAAAATTTTACAACCGAGTTTTTTCAATATAATCTAAACCAGACAACTACTGGAGGCGGGTAGCATATCTACTTTTTCATACCTGATATATACATTGTGATTTGATCCTCGTTAGAAACATTGATGATGATTTTGACGGGTCGAAACACGTCAGTACGTCTAGCTGACGCTAGTTCGGCTATGTTATGGGATTGATTAGATACAAAGGAATTGGTGTTTATCTCAAGTTTGCAAATTTGATTTTTGAAGAACCAATCGTCAAAATCGGAAAATTTAATCTAGAAATGACTTAATTTAAGGAACGGCACCCGAAGTTCAGTGCACATGCAGCATGGTCGATTTGAATTGTACGGTCTGTGCGTCGATCCTGAACAATCACAAGTCTATCGTATGAACGGAAATAAAACAAAATGAATTAAAACGAAATAAATGTCAAGTGTTATATCACAGTTGTCAACTTAGTAAGATGCGTTCAGGTGGATAGTATAAACACAACCTGAGCGTTAAAATTCAATCTGGCTAAAGCATAGTTTTGCACATATGTACAGAAATGCATGGTGTTTGCTTCACTCCGACTCTACCTCTGCATTTACGAGATACACTGCTGATCAAAAAAATTAGAGGCAAGTTAGAAAATCATATAAAGGAATCGCACTCTTATCGGTAAAAATTACGGTAAATAAAATCATAGCTTCTTAATTTTTTCTACAGGCCTCTCTGGTTCGCCAGCGCGTTTGATTTAAACTGTTGACCATTTAGTTATAACGTTAAAAAAATAAAGCTGGAGCCCTTGCATGTGATCTGTTATCCTTAGTCCATACATATATATATATATATATATATATATATATATATATATATATAACCATGTAATAAATACTTTATAATTTGAAGGAAAGTTTTTGTATTATTAAAAAGCAAGTACAATTTTCTTAAGCCTAGTACCCATCTCGGTTGAAGCATTTGGTACTTTTTGCAGTAAATTAAGCGAATTCGCTGAATTTTATTCGAATGCCGCGTTTTGCTTAAATCTGCTATTGTGAGTATTGTGCTGTGGATATAAGGAGACTAATTGGCCTGAAGATGGAAGTGGGATTCTACTTCCGAAACGTAGCCAGTAAACAAAGATGTGATAGAACCGCATTTCCATTGGGACGAATACAAACTCAACCCGATCAAAGACAAAACAAAATTGGAATTTGTGATCAATCGGATCTTTGTGAAACTGTCCGTGAAAAGCTACTACCCGCGTACGCAAAACGTGGCATTGGAATATATGAAGCAGGCACTCCGTCAACACAATTTAAAAAATTCGCTGAACTATTGAATTAAATTATTTGTAAACAATGTACAATGAGAGAATTTAAACACGCTTCAGAAATTTTGCATAAATGCTCACGTACTAGCATAAAACGAAGCAAAAATATACGCATAAACGTTCTCTCTCTTCCACAAACACACACAAAATTCACATCAATGGAAAATTTAGGCACAAATTTCTTTCGTCATTAAATATATTACATTGCTTGGTGCACTCAACACTTGGCGAAATTGCATTTTCACCTTTTGAGGAATGAAAATGCGCACTGAATGCGATAAATCTTGTTCCGGCAAGGTTCTGGTTCCTAATCACTCAAACTATTGTCACATTATCATGCAAAATAACCACGAAAATACAACAAAAATTAAATAAATTTAAAGACCAAATTTAGTAATCTCGTTCAAACATATTTTAAATTAAATCAAGTGAAATCTTTTGACGGGTAATCATACGATTTAATTAAAACTAAAGTAATGCTACTGATAGCTATCTAACACATGCACAAATCTATATACAAAGAACAGAGTACGATTAAATACTTTCCGGATCATTTAAGTTGTTTTCTCCGTGCATGTGATTTATCCAACGAATATTAATTAAGCTAAATATATCTTCTGCTAATTTATTAGAAGTTTGTCAGTTAATTTTTTCTTCGACTTTACAGCATGATGGTTCTATTTAATTCAGGTATTAAACCATTAATTTCTTTGTTCAATATTTATATCTGATAGCCTCTGTTATATCTTTTCCTCTATTTTGCGCGCGCGCTCTCTCTCTCTATCACTTTCAACAAAGGCTTTCATTATTTCAACTGGTTAACTCATCTTTCTCTGTATAAGTGTACAGACAATTGACTCCGCTCTCTCCTTCCCCATAGCCTATCGCACCTAGTATTTAATTGCATAACTGGAAATCGAGTGTTGATCATTATGAGCAGATTGCTATAGGTCAATGAAAATGAATTTGGTGGGCACAACCGTAAGCACTGGCCAGTCACATGCCACAGAAAAGTAATTAGAAAACTCCTATAACATAGACATTTTTTCTTTTATATATATATATATATATATATATATATATATATATATATATATATATATACATATAACCGTGTTTTGTTTTACTGTCGTGATTGCGCTACGTGACTATGCGATGATAGCTCCATTAGAAAAGAGCTAAGCGAGGAAATAGAGCAATTAACCGAATTTAAGAAACTTGGTTTAAGAGAAAGTGCTGAGGAATTAAGTTGTTCTAAATTTAACGATCATTCCGCCTATATGGATTATCCGAGCCTGTCGTCTCAGTGGCTTTCCTATGGTAGTGACCACAAGGCTTCTACAGAAGAGAGCTAAGCTTTGTCGGAATAAGATATACAGTATTGAGTGAATACCAACATTCACGTTGTTACTTTCATTGCATAATTCAAATTGTCAAAAGAACTTAGCACATCATGACAGCTCTCTGTGCGTTATTAAAACGCAATAAGAGTAATGAAAAAGAAACTGGTTTCCAAAAAAATGTTTGCTTTAAATTAGTGCGTAAACTTCAGCCAATTACCCAGTCTAACACAGAGATCAGCATAGATGAAATCCGAAGACCTTCTCTTCGTTTAGTGAACAGACAAATGAGCTGCATTAAATCCAATTTTCCGTGCTCTGTACAGTGCAAAACAGGCTAGCACGCAGCTCCAAAGTCCGAAAGGACTCATTAGCAAAGCAAGGATGCCAAGGCTAAGGTAAAGGTGGATTGCGCACCAGGCAAATTGAGCCAAGCATAAGATTCCAAACAACACGACGACTAGGCAGACTTTCCAGTTGGCGCGATGTGCCCCATTGAGGGGGCAAACGCCTGCCACGGCCTGCCCGCAAAGGTGTCTGCACAACAGAGATTGTCTATCGTCCGGTAGCAAGGGATCATTGTTGGCTACGCCCGAGACTGCACACCGAGAACAATCACACTGCTGAGCGTTCTGCTAGGTAGAGAAAACAAATTTCAAAAGCTACAGATATCAATTAGTGCAACACTAAACTTCGGACTAGTGATAAAACGTAAATTAGAACAGCAATTGTAAGATCACGAAGGCCCCAAGTGCTGCCAACGTTAAACGCATTGCTAAAATGGCAACACGACGTCTATAGACATCTGGTAGGTATTACTCAAAAGTCTCCACAATGACGAAAAGTGACGGAAAGATGATCAGTGGACCACTCATTATTTAAACCAAATTAATTCACATGCCCTACTTCCGCAGGAAATCATTTGATAAGATGGTGCGCCAGCGCTTTCGTAAAACATAACACGTACTTTCAAATTAATAAATGTTTATCTTATTGTAAAATTCTATTGTTGGTAAAACTGATGTACAGAAGTGCCTATACACCATTCTTATTAGCATACCGCAGCCTGTAAAGTGAGACAAACTATGTTCTACAATGATGAATTGACAACTTGTTAAAAATTAAATCATTAACTGAATAACAATAAATAAAAACCGCTAGTTTTATCTAAATATTTTCAAATATTTTTATCTGCAACAATAATGCAACACACTTAGCCTGTAAATGTATACGCAATAACACATAGTGCTAAGTGGGTAGTGACAGAATGAGACGCGAAATGCAAATTTCGGCTAATGAAGGAAACCTTGGTCACTATTCCCTGAGCAGATAGTGCTCGTCAGCACTGTTCCACGCATTTATCAGTTTTAGATTTGCACCCACATCTTCCGGCAAGCTAAATAAGAATAAACCTCAAATAGATGTAAGCAAACTTGAATAGCCATTATTACAACAGAGAATATGAGGCCTGTCTAAAATCACTGTTATCTTACCTTGATGAGGCAAATTCATAAATACTGTCGACGATGATAAAATCCACTGCACACATTGCAGGTCCCACTCTGTGTGGCATTGTAGGCTCCAGTCTGTGCCGATTCCAGATACTAGGTGTCAAATTCGTGCTTTTTTGGCTTATAATAATATTCATAAATTTATAAGACGCTAATTGAAGCACAGTTTACAAGTCGATCATGAATCATCTTTGATCAGAAAGACTGAGGAGATGGAAGAAGAGTTCGCATCAAGTAACAGCCCATGTTTTTCCAAATTATCAATGCAGCAGATCTGAGAATATCGGACGTTAGTGGAACAACAAATGATTGCAACAATAATCTGATAACAGATAGAAAGTGTCGTCTTAATAGGTGGGCCGAACACTTAAATGATCATTTTCCTAGGCACCTGAATTAGTTCAGATTCTCTAAAGTATACTTTTATCACTAATGTGGAACGCTAAACTCGAACAACCATAAGCGTTGGAAATACGCAATTCAATCTTTGTTCGTAAACATTACAAATATGCATGTCGTGATGATTTGCTTCAAATCTTATCTAAGAATGATGGTGACATCATTTGTAAAGCGTTGGCTAATTTTTTTCGTACTATATGAAATAAGGCGACCGTGTGCATTGTTACTTTACTTTTTACTTTACTGCGGCTGACTCCTTTTAGAGGATAAGCCGGCTCCATTTCATGGAGTTTCTTGGGAATTTGGTACAAGTGGTGTCCCCTCATCACTCGGCTTTTTGATCGAGGACGCACCTCTAGCCTTTGCACATCCAAAGCGCAGTCTGCAAGGCAGCAGTAAGTTGCATGGTTGCCGGTGGCTGTTGAGAGCTCATTCGCCATTCGGAAGTACGGGGTACTGTCCAGGAGTCCATGTAATCCTGTGGCTGTTGTCCCCTTTTGTGGCGGGGAACACACGCCGCGTCATGGTGTCGTCGTCGGGCTCATGTGGTATTTTATAGGAGATCCGATTGCCGGTCGGAAATCCACCACGCCCTAGTGACACCACCGCCATAGCCCCGTTAGCCCATGTACGATCGGCCATCGAAACATGGTTGACACCGTCGTACCACGTTGAGGAGGGGATGGTCTTTACGACGGTGCATTGTTACAAACAAATCACCAATCATTCTTTTCTGCAAAACTGGTACCAGGAATTCGTGTAATAACCACCATGGTATAAACTTGAATTCGATTGTATCGAGGCTATTTGCTTCGAGTATCTTACGCCATCAGAGTGCTTCACGTGAATTACATACTAGAGAAGAATAACCCGGAGCCATGACAACGTAATATCTTTATTATAAAGCATGTTCTTGAAAAGCGACATGTACATCACCATTCCACAAAAGCTGTCCTTCCAGACGTCAATTGACTCAGTGGACCAAAACATTGTAATCCAATTTTCTTTGAAAGGTTGTATGTTTACAGTGTTTGTAAATATTATACGTGCTCTCTACACAATCTCATTGGTCGCATTAGTCTCTACAATGAATTATCGAAAAACTTTATTACCAGCAGTAGTTTTCATCAACGATTTCCACTTTCTCCATTCTTTTTTATTTCTGTAATATATATCGTAGTCATCTATAGTCTTCCATGCGTTTAGAACGCAGGCGTCGAGGTTATTCTGGAGATAGAATAGTCCATCTGGACAATGCCGACGATAGTGTATTATTATTATTATTATTTGACAATCGAGATTCTGTCTAGGTCACCTTGAATATGCTATCAGTCGTCGTTGCATCTTTCGGTATAAAATTACCCCCACCCCCCCCCAATAGATACTTCTACAGGATCATTAATCACTCAGTTGAACTCTGCGACTGCACGATAAAGATCTGAACGAAGTTGAAATGTTTACATATATTGGTAGATGTAGAAATAACTCGAGTGATAAAGTTAATGTGAGAATCGCAAAAGCTAGAGCAGTTTTCGCTAATCTTCACCGTTTATGAAGAAACGTGAGTATCTCACGTTTCCTTAAAGATCGTGTGAGCAACGCATATTTTTACAATTTTTTTACATGCTAGATGAATTTGGTCATTTACAGTGGAAGACTAGGTGTTTACAGGCAACCTACCACCGTTGTTTGAGAATAATAGCCTATATAGTTTTCCAACAACGAAGAAGCTTCGCAGACATCCATAGACGTATTTAGGAAGCGGCTAACAAGTTTGACAAACAAACAAGGCTCCATCAACTGCGCTGTATTGCCGATGCCGCGTTGCACAAAAACTGACCTTACCAAAATGGTGTTTGTAGAATTATAAGTTGCCTCATTTTTGTGTTACCTAAGTAATAATATACATATAAATTAGATCTACTCTTCATAAATCACTCGAAAATAATAATTTTTTGCTTATTCTAAATTCCAATTTCTGGCTTTTTTAACTAAAAAAAGTCTTTCAATATTATTTTTTAAACATTCCGTTTGTATCATGATTATATACGAATAAAGCATCAGTTATTAATATCTGTTGTGTTGCTGTCGGTGATGATGATTAATTGTGCAGGCTAGGTCACATTATACGTATGCCTTCAATTCGATTGCCAAGTAGAGCATTATTATCTCAGCCAGGGCCAGATTGGCGTAAAAAACAAGGCGGCCAGATTTTGTATAGCAGAGCTAGCTAAAGTCGACTTAAATCACTATTGGTATTCATCTACCAGGATGTGGTCGATGTGTGTATCACATTTATTAGATGGAAATTCTGCACGATATGATATAAAACTAAAATGGGAGGCGATATCTTTGCTGGGTTCAGGTAAAATCGTCTTAATTTTCTTCCCTTAATTGGATAGAGTTAACTGATCTGTTTGGTTGTGTCTATAAAGCGATTCAGCGAAAACCGCAAAGAAGCTGAATTGTCAGTGACGACATGTCTTGCAGCTAGTTTGGCCATAATGGTTTGTGTAGAGGTCTAGGTTGCCTCATTTCTTTTTATTAAAAAAGGTAAATATCTCCATCTGAAATCAGTATTCTTTTCATTAAAAAAATAATGAAACTTAAAATGTTTTCGTTTTTCTCTTTCTTATATGGCAGTGAAGCATCAGGTATTAAAGTCTGTTGTAATGCTGTCTGTTATGTTATGATGACCTACTATCTAATTAATTTGGTTTGATGCCACACTGTCAAAGATTTTAACTGAAGTTGACTTAACTGCTTCTTTAATACGCGTACGCATATGAGAACACCCGGCAGTCTCCATTGGTTACTGGACAAATTGAAGTTTCATCGTTCTAGAAATCAATATCAGCAGCTATATGTCGACTGTTATACATACGGAGCTGCGCTAACTCTTCAATCATCAATGCTATTTCCTGTAGGATCTCATCCGAAGAAACTCACGACAACGTTTCAAAGACCATCAATTCAAATGTTAAGAGACTTTATTTTCAAGAACTGAGAATAAATGTGACAACAATGTCCATTTAACTAGATAATGTTCGATAATTCCTGATGACACATATTTTCATCTGTCAAGAAAAACATTGTATGCTTACATCTTGAAAGCCGAATTCCCATTTAGCCGTTCTAGCTGAAACAAAACTGCTCTATAAGCATGCATATAATGCTATTGCTTAGAAGCTTTAAGTCAATTTAATAATGCATAATATTTTCTATGTTAATGACTTATGTAATTAATAAATAAAATGTAACCTTTCAAACTTTTAGCATTGATCAAACAAAGCAATCCACGGTATGGCGAGCCAACCGCATAATAATTAAAGCATAAGCAATATCATAATTTCCTATTAGCAATTCCTACTTCTGGCAATTATTGTTGTGTGAGGCGCGACTAGACTTATCTATAGCACTTTTTAATTATATTCGCCAATCTTCCACTCCTCCGAAGTTCATGAATTTTCATAGAATTCCGAAGAATTGCAGATTCCTGTGCCTCTGCGAAACACCCACACAACTGTCTCACGCTTCATGACCAAAAATATAGTAGGCTGGAAGCGTAGAAACGACTCCATATCACGAATCACACGTAGGCACGTAACGTATGAGTAAATGTTCAAAGCGGACTTTAGCTAACCCTAAAATTTATATACTAGCACACTTGGAAATAGGTTCGCTCACCCAATTTATGTATACAAATATTTAATATTTAGACAAAATATATATATATATATATATATATATATATATATATATATATATATATATATATATATATATATATATCATCATCATTTCCAGCCACACAAAAGTCAAGTGACTAATGTTTCACTGCCATATAACCATAAGGAGTGAAAAAAAGTATATAAGTGAATTTAGATAAATTATTATTGAGATTTACGAGAGAGGGAGAGGGGTAGAGAGAAGGAAAACCTTGCTACTATGAGTAAATTTATCAGGATAACTCACAGAAATGAGGCAAACTAAACCTCCCCACAACACCATTATGGCCAAGTTAGCATTCGGGCAAGGCGACATCAGCAACACAGCTTCCTTGCGGATTTCACAGTATCACGTCATAAACAAACCGAACCTCGCAGCTAACTTTTCCCTACTAAGAAAATAAAGTTACGAAGATGATTCTACTATACATCTGCAACAAGATCGCCACTGAGCTCGATTCGAGGCCATATCGCTAAGGGTTTCTAACCAAGAACTGTGATGTGCACGAGGACCCCATCCCGGCAGACGAGTGGATTCTATACTACCCAATTTGGATTTTACGACTTTAATTGTCGCTGTCAAAATCGCCCAATCTTGTTTCTTACGCCAATTTGATGCTGGAATATATAACAGAGTTCTGGCTGGGGAAATCGAAAACGAGGGTGCATACGCAAAACGTGAGCGAGTCAACTTGAAGTTGATGCTGTGGAGCTTCATTTGCTTTTCTAAAGACGAGCACTTATTGTCAGATCCAAAAATACGTCTACGGATGTCAACGTTAGTTGCTCGCTATTGGTAACCAACATGTGCTATACTTCAAAACAATGCAATTCAACGTCTCTGTGCGTCTCAGATCATCAACTCTAAGAGGCCAAGTTTAGCGTATAGTAAGACTGCGCGCAGATGCATTGTAGACACGACCAAGGCAAAGTGAACAGGCCTGCGTTTCTCCATAAATGACGAAGGTTCGAGAAAGCTACTCTAGCTTGCGATCCGTATTCTTACCCGCTGGATATATTGCCTACGCGCGTTTGATAGAGCTCCAAGATATCTAAACTGTCGACTATGTCAGATCTCATCTGCGGTCGCAACGTTGAGTGAGTGGTGCATGATCCCAGAATGGTGTGCATTCCGCAATGAGGGTGAATTTCATACCGGGAAAGACGAACGTCTGTCCGCTTGCGGTTCGCAGCATCCTGATTGTCGAATATTACGATATCGTCCGCATAGTAAAGATCGACTAGTTTATCTCCTGGAACTTCAACCCAGCGTCCAATGTGTGTGAGTCTTGTTCATAATAGCATCGATTGGCAAAAATTAAACAAAAATGGGGAAAGTGGACAACTCGACGAACACCACCAAGTTATTGTGTTATGTTAATTCGTTGTAAACCCAACGTGACCAGAAGTATTTGCGTAGAGAGCTCGTATAATATTAACAAATTTAGTGGGTACACCGTTTATCAAGATATGGAATAAATACGCAGACCACCGGAATCAAATGCACCTTGGAAGTCTAGAAAGACGATCGCCAGAGATGGTGATATAAATGTTCTGTTCGAGAACTGCTCATCGTAAAAATATTACCCATACAACTCCTGTCCTGCGCGGAATCCGGCCTGTTCTTCTCATTGTATTCACATGAAGCGCTAAGACGACGTAGGATAATCAAGCAAATAACCTTGATACGATCAGATGCTCAAACTTATACCACGATGTATATTTTAATGAATTACAATTGTTCTTTATGAAGATGGGAATGATGGTCGACTCATTCCAGTCAAGTGGTGCCGTTTCATTCCATATAGTATGAAAAAAAAGTTTGGTCAACGCTCCAGAAATTATATCGCCACCATCCTAAACAATCCCGGAAGTGGTATCATCGATGGTGGCGCTTAAGAGAGGGACATCGCGTACTTCTAACTCTTGATGGTTCTTCGGGACCACAATTCCACACTGTTGATGAAGACATGCTGGAAGCGGAACTGACGCGGGAAGCCAAGAAAATTGACCTCTAAAGAGTTTCAGCCTACCTGTCAAGACGACTTATTTTATCGGTTATTAATTCGTTGTTACTATCATTTATAGTTTCGCTAACTTTTAACTTTCTCGGACCTGTTGTGCGTATAAGTTTGGAACAAACAGCGACTGTTACCTGACGCGAAAGCTACTTCCATTTCTTCAGCCTTTCTGCTCCAAAAGTTTTCGAGATCGCCTTTTAGACTGCGCTTAAGTTGGCGTCTTATATTGCGACGGGTATTATTATGAGTCGAGCCAGGTGGAATTTGGCGCCTTATTTCGAGTATCTCCATAGATTTTACAGAGAGCCAGTGATTATTTCTACGGGGGCCTGCTATGCCACATACAGTAGTACATGCATTGTGCATAGTGGAACTTATCTTGGACCAAAGTATATTCGGATTTTCGCTATTCAGACCAGTTAGATTAGCCTTAAGAATATTTTCATAGTTTTGTCGGATGGACGGTTGTTCGAGTTTACCTACATCAATTTGGGGTTTATTCTTAATTATTTTCCCGGAAAATTTTAGAGCAAATCTACAACGGATATATATATATATATATATATATATATATATATATATATATATATATATATAACCGTCAACATTATAATCTAATGTAAAATTAATAGGAATCGAGCATCCAAAAAATAGTGAACGCAGACAATTTGTCATAAACTTGTATGGTTCACTTTTGACCAAATACGCACAAAAGCAGGAACTTAATGCGCATACACATATAATTATCGTGGCATGTACACTTTTATGCACGTTTTTCTTGTTTTATATACGTATCCATATGACGAGAAGGGAAAGTAACCACTGCCTGATATACACTTAAATGTTTTGAGAATCTTAAATTAAGAATATCAAATTGAAATGACGAATAATTGCTTATTTGATTCTAATGTTTATCGTTCCGTTTTGCGTGTTGACGAGTTTTGAGCGGAATATTGAAATTGGAATGCGAATAGATATCCGAATGTCATGTAACGTATATAATTGTTATGCCGGTAAGAATGCAACGAAATACTGTAAGTATATAACAACACACCTGCCAACGGCTTCCGCAGCCTGGACAGCATTTTGTATCTGCGGTTACAGAGTGGTGTCGCAACCGGCTGCTGATTCTACCATCCTGATCGCCGGCAATTTCATAATCTGTTTCGATCGGTGCCGATTCAGTTTCACTACTAGGCACAGCGTTGTTTGTCGGCTGCATCTCCATACTGAGACCACAGAATGAATATTTATTTTCAGGCACAGAATGCGTAATTTCACCAGTCATACTCCTTGTTGTAGAGCTGTTCACTTGGTTTACACTTTGCCGACTAATCACAAAGAGCAGATATTTTCTGGTGCTGAACCACTGCGCTTCAGCCATACCAATTAGGAGCAAATAAAGGGGCCAGTGAAAGAAAATGGTCTGGAAGACAATTGACAGAAAAATCATGAATACGAAAGCAATACGAATAAATTGGTAACAAAATAAAAATCAAATGATTTCAATATATAAAAAAGATTTCGCAGTATATTAAACAAAAATTGGTTGCGCGGGCAGTGATAAAAATTAATTAAATCAAGGTTGCGATCTTGATATTAACACCTGTCCCATTATGTACATACATTTCTCAGTATAAACTAAGCGTTTTATAATGTAGAAAGGAAATTCATCCAGAAGATTGGTTTCTTCCTTATTGAGAACTCATCACGTACAGTTCAGCGGCAAATCCAAAGCAAAGTGGCTCGATGGTTTGAGCAACATATTCCGAAGCAGACGTGCCCAGGTTCGAGCCCTGTCCGCGGAAAATTCTGGCTAGTTCGTGATCAGTTCCCAATAAGAAAGAAATCGGTCTACTGGATGAAGTGCCGTTTTCTACACAATACAGTTCTTAGTTTATACTGACAAATGCATATACATAATGGGTCAGGTGTTTATATCAAGACCGCAACCTTGAATTAAATAATTTAAAGTTTATTGTTTATTTTCTATCGGAAAAAAACAATATGCTATGAACACCATATATATATATATATATATATATATATATATATATATATATAACATGGCTATGTTCAGAGTAATTTTATAATTGTATGTACAAGACACATCGTTCATACTAACCATTGGAAATGCGGTTCTATCCAATCTTTGTTGAAGCCTTCGGAAAAATAGGACGAATACACACCCAGCCCGATCGAAGACAAAACAGATACAAACATGGAAATTGTGATCAATCGGATCTTTGTGAAACTGTTGGTGCAAAGCTACAACCCGCGTACGCAAAACGCGGCACTGCAAAATATGAAGCTGGCACCCCGCAAAAATTCAAAGGATGATCAAGGAAGGTCGAAACGCGTCATTGTGTTGCGACTGGCGGTACTTTTGTTATGTTGTTGGACGACTTATTAGATACAATGGTATTGGTGTTTACTTCAAGCTCGCAAACTTGATTTAAAGAATTGTTACTCTCACCCGCGCAATCAATTATTGTTTATTTGTGAAACTGTTGGTGCAAAGCTACAACCCGCGTACGCAAAACGCGGCATTGCAAAAAGTGTACTGATCTACGTGTTTCGTTGCACTAAAAGTTCTCGCTTCAGATTCCTGTAGCCAACTCATTCTTATAGTCTGATATGTATAGTGAAGGCTAAGCACAAATTATCAGCTTCACATGATGAATTCGAGACAAGCAAGCAGGGTTTCCTTTAATTATGTGAGCTTTGTTTACGAAAAATGCTTTTGTACTCCTGTCAATATTTTCCTTTCCAATATTGTGGCATAGGTTCTCAAATCAAATTTGTTTACAAGGAGTAAGCACCAATAAAAAATTCAATCGCTCGCACAAAATAATAAAATCACAGCCAGTTACATATGACGATATGTTTTGATTTACATTGGTCATCAACAATGCACGATTGAACACTATGTTTTAAGAGTTTATGCGAGGCTTTCAAAAATTGTAGCCTCACAGTTTGACCTCCGTTCGTATATTTTGCGTCGCGTGCTCAGCACGTTCTAGGAAGGTCGAAATGCGTCATTGCACTTTACTGAAGGTTGTTATGCTAAATTATGTTACTGGTCATAAGGCGGAATTGTTGTTCATTTGAAGTCCGCATACTCGATTTAAATAGGGCCCTACATGTAGTATAGCATTGATACTACCAATGTTAGAAATGAGGATAATTTTAAAACGTGAAGATAATGGCTGTGCCAAATTCCAAACAGGAAATTGACAAAGAGAAGCGAGCAGCAAAATTCATCACCATAAAATATATGAAGCAGTCCCTTAATCGGGTAGACAACTTCCTAAACAACCTTAAATAGTCGTTATGATGTAGACATTAGGGATGTGATATTTCCCAGTGGTAATTGTAATCTTTTGGCAGATAACAAAATGTTAGCTACAATTATGATAAGAAGAATTGAAGACAAAGCAGAATTCCAAAATGGTTACGTCAATAGATCTAGTTTAGCATGGCTTCCAGCACATACAGTGTAGCGCGTATAGTTAGAGTGACTGTCAGGATAGATCGGAGTATCGTGTTTCCGATGCCTAGCTGCTTATAGACGGACTGATTATTTTCATGAAATATTTATCATAGCTAAGTAAATTTCACTGTTAACTAATTGATATTTAGATTTTGCTATTATATATATTTTTGTGTTTGTTGATAGATCACACTTAGAATGTATCTCGCTACATTTACCAGGCTACAGATTTAAGGGAGATTTGCACTTTATGTTGACCACCCAATATATAAGCGGCATAAACCTTAATTAGATTATACTATTTGAATTATAGTTAAATACTGTTTGTTGCGAAGAACTAATATATATGCAAGTATGTATTAGGTTTTGCGAACCTAGTAACAAATTAGTTCAGTTGTGACCAGAAGGATAAACCAAAGGCAGCATGAACGGAAAGTATAATCTCATGCACATTCGTTTCGTGCTTACTGGCGACTCATCAGTAGGAGCCGGTATTACGCCCTTTAACCACTATATATTTGGTAGAAGAATGTGGAATAATAGGACGGTACATTGAAGTTGCATTGTCGTTGACTTCAGATTATGTTAGCTTCACTATTACAGGTTTACACATTCGTCTAGGAGATTGTACCGTCCTGTTATTCCACATTCGTCTACCAAATATATAGTGGTTAAAGGGCGTAATACCGGCTCCTACTGATGAGTCGCCAGTAAGCACGAAACGAATGTGCATGAGATTATACTTTCCGTTCATGCTGCCTTTGGTTTATCCTTCTGATCACAACTGAACTAATTTGTTACTAGGTTCGCAAAACCTAATACATACTTGCATATATATTAGTTCATGGCAAAAAACAGTGTTTAACTGTAATATATTAAATTGAATGATGTCATGCTTGCCGCGAAATGTGATAACTGATATCGATGAAGGCCAGAGTGTATGGTTTAACTGGAGTAACAGGTGTTCGGAAATTGTTGTGATTCTGAATTTGGGTGAACCTTAGCATAAATTTATATCCATCAGGTTGGTATCATGTACCGACTTGGAAACCATAATGTTAGTATCCGGTACTCATCGATTTCAAAAAAGGTATCAGTTACTAACACAATAGCCATAGTGTTAGTATCCTTTACAGACTCGGTATATATATTATATAGTGTGAGTTAGCATTGAAGTCGTATTGTCGTTGACTTTAGATTATTTTAGCTTTACTCTTACAGGTTTACACATTCGTCTAGGAGATTGTACCGTCCTATTATTCCACATTCTTCTACCAAATATATAGTGGTTGAAGGGCGTAATACCGGCTCCTACTGATGAGTCGCCAGTAAGCACGAAACGAATGTGCATGAGATTATACTTTCCGTTCATGCTGCCTTTGGTTTATCCTTCTGGTCACAACTGAACTAATTTGTTACTAGGTTCGCAAAACCTAATACATATTTGAATTATAGTTTGTCTACTTTAATAGGCGATTTCTACATTATATGTTAACCCAGATTTGCGTAGAAAGAGAAAGTTGCAGAGAAACTAGTAAAGGTATTGTAAATTTTTGGCTCATATGTTAAAATTTGTATTTTCTTTTATTAATGTTTATTGGATTATTATCTAAAGAATTGTAAATTTGAGGCTACATAAGCCACTCATTTTTTTTCAATTTATCAGTCTCTAAATCCTATTGATAAGGAACCCCAGCCCGTCTATGCCTTCTTCATTGAGACTGGGTATTAACTTCAACCATAATGGTTGGGTCGTTTATGCGGATTCCCTCCGAATTTATTATGATAGTGTCGTTCAGCCTAGACTTAACTATCCCTAACTTCGCAATCTGAGTGTTCATTTGTGCAGATAATATTCTTGCTAATTTTTCCAATCCTTCAGAATTCATTTTGCTCAACAAAAATGATTTATTTTTATTAAATTATTTATATGAGCTCGATTGTATAAAGCGAGTACATTTAGTAAAACAAAATACAAATATTTCTTATTTCGTATTCACTTCTGCGGCTCAAATGCTGCTTCTATCATTGTCCTGACCGCTTCATCTTAATTCATGCACTTCAGCGAGGACTTTCGGTTGTATTCACGTCATCCTTAGATAGGACCATTGTAGCGTTCTCAGCTTCAAAGTTGGATACTGCTACACTGGCCAGTCGTTCTAGCCGGATTTGGTTAAGTATACCATTTCTAGCATGAAATGAGCCTGTATTATCGCAGGTAAACTATGAGGACGGGTCGGCTATAGGATTATGGAGTAATTTGTGGCGGTTGAACAGGCGTTGACCATCACAACAGAGCAGACTTTAAATTTTGGTTTTTATTTTTGTAAATAATGATCCAGGAATAATCAGATGCACAACAGAGTACATTAAAATTAAAGCAAAATAAGACATTGTGAGTTCAATAAGACATTATCGAATCCGATAAGAGGCAAATTGGAAAGCAAATTAGGCTCACGAGTAACAGAAATTAGTAGAGAAGAAATTTTAAATAAATGTATTAAACAAGTTCAACATGATTTATAAGGCAGTACTTGTAAAAAAGAAGCTTTCCTTTCATAGAACACTATATTCTGTGTTCTCTTTAGTAAATTCTCCCTAGCATATAAACTTTTATTAAATATTTAGCCTTTCTACGATTAAACAAAATTGCCTTGGCTAGTTATAATCACTTAGCTTCATGTGTTTATACTTAATTACATTTCACCTTATTCGCATTTCCCAAAGTAAATTTGATTGCATTGTACTATACAGGTCATTAATTTGACTATTTATTATAAACTTTATTTTCTAATTAATGAAGCCTCTGTTATGTATAGCAAATCTCCTGTGTTTTAGCACATTAATTAACCGAAATGCCTTTGTTGTATTTAGAAATAGGTACATAACTTTTCATTACGCATTAAGGACACAGATATGTCCCAAACAAAGTTGAAAAATACATTGTGCAGTTAAAGCGCAAAATGTTTAGCAATAAAGAGATATAATAAGGCATGAAGTTAAGCTCAGGTACGGGCAGTATTTAAAGTCTCGTATGGAAACATATAAACGAGCATTGCAGAGTTTGCTTTTATATATATATATATATATATATATATATATATATATATATATATATATATATCTTTATTATGTCCACTGTCTTCAAATATCATAGTATATTTCTTATTAGGAAGAAAAGTCATTAATTACAAAGTGGACAATAGCCATTTATGTCGCGACTACTAAACTGCACATTACAATATTTTATTTATATACATCCTGAGATTTCCTTTCATTATGTGGGTGACAACTATGTATATATAAATATATATATATATATAGTATCGGTATCAAAATACATTCAGCTAATCTACCCGACTGGTTTCGTCGTTATTGGGCACTCCACCATAAACAGCAATTGAACTCTGAAGCATTTGACTCAGAATCACACAAATTATCTTCAACGCCACGAAAACCCAGCGTTCGACGCAGTTTTAAATTTCATACTAGGATGTATATTTGATTCAGCACTTTATGCAGATGAAACCTCGAGGATATCGTGTTCGTAATAAAGCTCCAACAAGCCAACGCCCATCTACCATTAAAAGGCAGACAAAATGCCAACATGTGAGGTGATATTGAAATAAAGAGTAATGACAGGAATTTCTGATTTATAAAAATATTCTTTTACTTCAGGTACAAGCTAAACGATTGATACGATAGCAAATGAAAATCATCTACGGGTTCGATTTTTGCATTATTTGGAACCAATAAAATAGAGGTAATGGCCGCGGACGGGATCTGAACCATTGCGCATTTGGCTAACTCCTGCCACAAAAACTCTGCACCACTGAAGCTGAATCATGTACGAAATATTTAGGTATATACCAAATTGTGTTTCTAGTCATTCCTTGTATGAGTTTTATCGCAATCTATGTCGTTTTCGATCTAAAATTTCAACAAGCAATGTCCGATCAAACATTATAAGTCATACACCATGCCAGATTTGGCGGTGACAGTAGATTAGATTATAATGGCAGGATTCTATCATATCAATATCACTTTGCCGGATAGTACGGTGTCTGTTTTGTAAAGACGGATCAGGGGACGCGATAGCGATACCGAATATGATCAACCGGAAGAGAAGAATGGCTATAAAATTAGTGCTTGTTTTGAAATTGCTCGAAATGCACGACTTCGGTGGAGAACTCAATGGATTGCAAATTCTTAAATCAAATGCACCTTCAAGCAAATCGCGATAAGAGAAGTTTTGGCATTTACTTAAAGTATGCTCAATAAGATTGAAACCAGTCTATTTTATTAATCGCATTTTGTATCTTATGCAATAATTAGTTTACATCACAAAACGTATATATTCACAGTACTCTTACCATGTACAAAGATAAAAAGAAATTCCATCAATTACAAGAGCCGTTTTTACTATTCTCCTCCTCAAGTATCCAAAAAAATGTATATGTATATATATTTCAGAATATCTTTACACTTTAATTTTCTGTTCGTCTATTCTGTCAATATATATATATATATATATATATATATATATATATATATATATATATATATATTTAGATACTTGCGGGAAAAATTAAGCAGAAACGGTACTTGCAGCTGATAAAACTTCCTTTAATGTCTTCACATAATAAGATTAATATGAATTTTATTAATTCTCGCATTCCAATATATATAGATTGACATTATCTAGTTGCAATCTGCAAAATCAAATGAAAACCCAGGATATATATAAACGAAAGATTGTAAAGTTATGTTTCGTACTCGCGAAATAAATTGCGGTTACCTAATTGCCGCCCTCATAATCAAATAAAAGCCTAGTACGCATATAAATAAAAGCTAGTAAAGGGATCTTTAGTACTGTCGAAGTAAATGGTCATTATCTAATTGCCACCCACATAATCAAATGGAAATCGAGGATGTATATATATGAAAGATTGTAATGTGATGATTATTACTCTCAAAATAAATGGTCATTATCTAGTTCCACCCGCATAATAAAATAAAAGCCCAGGATGTAAAGTGATTTTCCGTACTCTCGATGTATATATATATATATATATATATATATATATATATATATATATAATACGCAATATAATCAAATTTAACGACGCGCACATCATAGCCAAATTACCATCAGCCGCATATTATGGGATGTTTCGAACCGCTTTGGTCATTATTAGAAGGCGACAGCAGTTGTCGCTTGTCCTTGATTCAGATGTAAAGTTTTAAATGGCCATTCCAGATCTGTTATTATACCAATATCGGTTAATTCATTAGCCTGTTCTTCAGGTTGGACCTATTTGGCGACTCTTTAGACCTGAATTTTTAAATAAACTAAGCCATATCTATCATTATGAAACAGAAATGCTACGCTGCAAGTGATATTTAATTAAACTATATGGATGGGATTGCAATATGTACATAGATTGTCAGTATAAACTAAATATGACATAAGATGTGATAAGTAATTCGTCAAGTAGAGTGGTTTCGTCATTACAAGGAACTCATCAAGTACTTTTGATTGTGTATTAGAATTTGCGCACCTAGGAATTAATTAGTTCAAATATGACCAGAAGGATAAAACAAAGACAGCATAAACGGAACGTATAATCTCGTGCAAATTCGTTTCGTGCTTACTGGCGACTCATCAGTAGGAGCCGGTATTACGCCCTTTAACCACTATATATTTGGGTGAAGAATATGGGAAAATAGGACGGTAAATCTCCTATACGAATGCATCAACCTACAGTACTGAAGTCTTCGACAATACGACTTCAAAGCCTACTCACTATATATATATATATATATATATATATATATATATATATATATATAGAAAGAGAGAGAGAGAAAGGGAGAGCGTGTAATGAGTACCAACACTATGGCTATTTTTTTAGTATCAGATACAAACAATATGGATACCGAAAAGGTTCACGGAACCAACACGATGGATTTCAATGGATGCTAAATTTCATTAAAATATTGAGGTTTACAACTATTTCTGAGCACCTGCTATTACAAACCAGCATGACGACCGAGTCACCTACTTACAGTTCGGAGGAGTCTTATAGAGACCCCAACAGTTACTGTATTGAACAAGAAAATGGATATGTTGGGGGTAATAACAATTTCTTTTCAAACGTCAAGGCCAATCGAGTAACGTTCAGAAGATCCCTTGTAGTGCGAATACAAGCTCCAAATTAAACAAAAAATAATCCCCATGTCGTCATAATTTAGCAATGCTTGTCATAGCATCTTGCATGCTACAGTCTTAATCGGCATAGTAGTCGACAAAAATAACAACAATGGGCCGCCGATGCAGATGGTGTAATTCGTGAATTGGAAGGTGAATCAATTTGGTCAACGGACCCAATTCCTGATCAAAACCATACCAAAATTGGCCCAATTCGCTTCTCTTGCGCCTCAGAACTGATTCTGAGTATAGGCGCAGTGACCACCTGTCACACAGCTCGGTGCAAACAGATACCAGTTTATTCGATTGTAGTATTATATGCAGCAAATTGAGGGCATGCTGGAAATGCTTGACGAGCATCAATTCAGGTATTATACGCACCCGTATTCTATTGGACGATTACATAAATTCTGCAAATACTATGCGAGGAGGTGTTTACGCTTCGACTCCACTTCTAAATCGTTTGTAACATTAGGATGGCAGCAAGCTCATTTCGAATTGTAAAAGCGAAAACGCGGCTTCCTCTTAGTTTCTATGCTTCATGAGCGTGAGAAACGTAGAAGTTAGCTGAAGCTTTCATATCATAAAGCGCCAGATGCTGTTTTGAATGCAAATGACTGTAGTCACATGTGGCCCAACAGAAACGTAAGCGTCCCGAATACCTTGTTACACGTTCTGAGCTTTTTTTAAGCTAACGAAGATTTACAGGGTATTCGGGCGGCCACCAGTAGCACATTTTCCCAATGGATTCTGGAAGCCAAAAGACCGTGTTGAGACCCATTGACTGAATCCGAACGGCATCCATTATTCACTTACATTTGTCTTGACATACGCTCTTCTGGAACCCACCATGTTGGAAATATTGATCTCCATTTATGTTTGAAAACATGCATGTGTGTAATAATGTTTTCATGCATGCACGTATGTATTTATGTATGTCACTAAGTAAGTACACTTTCGTTTTATACATTCTCATTTTAATAAAACGTGCAAGAATGAACAAAAACATTCATAAAAACAATTTATATTAACCAAAACATTATAGAAGCCCTGTAAAATCTGTGAATTCATAAAAATTTCATTATACGAACTTGCAAAGCCATGTAAAGTACGGTCAGTGGTTCTCTGATGAACACGTGTTCGATCCAAATGCCCCAAAGGAAGACAACGCCAAATAGATCACCACTAAGATAGCCAAAGGCGACAGGACCTGTAATTAATAAAAACAGGAATCACATGCTGTAGTGCAATAATGCGTGCATCAGACAGAGCTGTTGCAACCTTAAAACAATCCGAGCAAATAGCCAATTTATAGAACTATACTGAAATATTAATCTGCCAAATAACATCATTAATTAAAAGTGAAATGCTAAATAAGAAACAATAGTTGAGCGACAAGCTAAGCACTCCTAAATTAGCAGTAACAGTAACATCAGTAGCAGTAGTAGTAGTAATAATAATTTTAGTGGTAGCAGTAATAGTAGTTTTAGTAGTAGTATTAGTAATAATAGTAGTAGTAGTAGCAATAGTAGTAGTAGTAGTATCAACGGTAGCAATAGAAGTAGAAGTTGCAACAATAGCAGTAGTAGTAGTAGTAGTAGTAGTAGTATTAGTAGTAGTAGTAATAGTAGTACATACCAAAAACTTATTATAATCAAGGTTGCGGTCTTGATATAAACACCTGACCCAATAATCACTTACATATGTCAGTTTAAACTAAGAATTGTATAGTGTTTAACTGACATATGTAATTATTATAATAATTTTTATCACCACCCGCGCAATCAATGTTCGTTTAATTATACCAAAAACTTGTCTGTATAAGTTAAACTCTGATAAAGGTAACAAATGTTAATTGTACTCTTTATTATACTGTTTAGCGAATACAGACAATATAAGCCAGCCAATTCCGCTATAATGCCTATATATTAGACAAACGTTAATTTTGAAACATTGACGATTTTTCTATTCCAATCTAGTATAGCTTCGTTAAGAATCACCTTTTGTCCACTTAAGATAGGGTGAACAAAATTTATTAAAACAATTTCGAAATTCTTAGTCATTTTTTGATGTTTCCTTATTTAAACGAAAAACTATTACTGTCTGTGAACAGTATATGTTCACAAATTGATGATTTTCGTGCAGGAGCTGCATCCTTTTTATAATTTTAAAGGAAGATGATGGTTTATTCTTGTTCCCAGGTTCTTTTGCATCTGCCGATGTACTGTGCGTTGCAGACAGACAAAAATTTGCATACCGCTAATGGTGTGGACGTCACGGAGAGGCTGTCTTTTTCATTAATTCGCATCAGCTTTGTTGTGCTGAAAACAAATCCCGAATGCATCGAAGAAAACCTAGCTTTAGTCCCTCGAATAATGTTTCCTATGAAAATTTCAACTGGAAGGTTACCTCCAAATGAAAAACTGAGCGCTATTCTACTGGGTATTTTGCTTTCATTGCAATCGATCTTGATTTTATTACTTCTTCCCAAATTAAATTTGATTAACCAGTATTGAAAACCATTCTTCCTTAACATTTCGCGAGGAGGATTCAATTTTTATTCAACGCTCCCAGGCGATTAAATTTTGTTTACTCAAGTACCAAATTACGGAAATTAGGTGTTACTAAGTATAATGCTGCTTCAATATCTACCACAAACACGACCCGCGCGGGTAGATCAGTAGCTAAAACTAACTACGCGGTTTTTGAGTGACAGAAGAAACACGCGCCGGCCTTACTTCTTCTGCACATTTTTGTTTGTGACTCTGGTCTTCGTTCTTGGGCCATCAAGAAAATTCACAGAGAGCGTCAACTCAACAAGTTTGCATGAAATTTCTGATGGCATACACTATTCAGGACGAGGCGTGCTCCACATTATTGGAGCGGCCGCTGGAGTACGCCAAGCCTACAGTGGACGACTTGCATGTTTTCTGGGTGCTGATCTGATGGGGCTGGCGGTGCGATGATGGACTGGGATCGGGCAGACAAAGCGATGAGGAACATGTTCTAGAGAAAGTTCAGATTAATGCTATGTGAAGTGAGCTAATGGGTGTTTGACGACCTCATAGAATAATTCTAGTGCCAGACAGCCTTAAATTTGGAATGCGTACATATTGAACCACTAGCGTGAGCAGAATAGTTCAGCCTTGAAAAGGTGACAGGCTTCGTGAAAATGACCTTGCTCGATCAAATTGAACGTAGACACCAGAAAATCATTTGAACAACGATAAGTTGATCCAAACGGTGCGTATTTGTCTGCAAAATTTTCGCTGAGTTTGATATAAATTAAAGCATATGCATATGTAGTATTCCAAACCGTGACAAAGGACGTCGTATCTCTGACAGATAATTCGTAATTTTTTATAGATTTCACGTAAAACACACCAAAATAATTTTACTGGAAAAAACATATTTCTATAAATTTAAAAGTAAAGAGCCTATGTGAATATGCCTTGTTGCACGATAATTTTATTAATAAAGAAATTCATAAACTGATTTATTACGCTCATCTGACCCGTTAAATGCTTAGAATTGCGAAAATGTAAGCTCATCATAGCAAGGAACATCCACGCCTACAATCTATATATATATATATATATATATATATATATATATATATATATATATATATATATATTGATCGACAAGAACATTGGTCAATAACAGTTTTTTCGATAATATCCAGTAAACGAGTTTGGTACTTCGTCACAATCCACACAGCTTTCGTAAAACTGTATCGCTTCCTCAGCTAATCTCCACGTGTGTTTATTCTGTTCAAGTAGCTTTCAGATGTCAATTGTTCTACTTAGCAAATTTATGCACAGATCCACTCGGAGAACAAGTGGAACACATTCCTTTTACTTAGTAATAATCCTGCACAACAAATAACAAAGCAGAAGCGACTTTAACACGCTTATTTAATGCAGTTAAACTATATGTGTTATGGTAGCACACTCGCCTTTGCCAGCAATTAAAGAGAAACCGCCGTTAATATCGACCTAAACCATCATTGATCAATCTACTTGCGTAAGTTCGCGACGAAACGGGTAATAAGCTGAGAAAAAGAGAAATGTTATTTAAACGCCTGTGTTAAATCAAATGGTGAATACACGCTTGCAACTGCACAACGCATTATTGAATCTCCACCCGTATGTTCTACAGCCGTGGTCTTTAAGATAATTACCAACTTCAATAATACAAATTAACTATCAACAAATGAATCGCTGTGGATGAACAAACTGCAGTCTGGAGTGTACAGGCAGAAAATAATGTTCGGGCATTGAGTCTGGATTTTAGGTGATGCACGAAAATGAATGGTCGTTAATCTATTTCATTCTCCTTCTGTTTTACTCTACAGTTTCTTCAGCCTTCGATAAAATATAAATAAAATGTGGAGAAAGAAACGGTTGTCATACGTGATAGAATTTCTGCATATCTTTGCACCTGGCAATGAGACTATTGATTATATTGAAGCTCGCATTCAAAATAATACATATTATTAATCATCAATTGACAGTATAACAAAGCAGTCTTATCTCGTATTACTGTGTCAGCTACAGAAATAACGGAACTTCTTTAATGGGCTGCCAATTGTTTATTTGAGGTTTTATTGTGCGTGGCCTGTGTACATACATCAATTTGCATGTGGAAGACACCAGATTTTGAGCCGTATAAATATGAGGACGCTAACTATGTGAAATCTTTATCGCTCTTTATGTTGCTAGGTCCTTTTCTGGGTTGTGTAAATTATTTGTGAAGCGAAATTTTATGATCAACACATTTCAATGTTTGTTAAGACTTAGACAGGCTAACTAGCATAATACTTTCACCACATGCTAGCATTATTGGTTGAGGTTTGCTTGTGCTGTTGTTAGCACACACTGATTTCCTTCTTTCTCTATTGATAATCATCGATCCCTGGCTTATTATCATTAAAATTTTAATTATTTTTTATTAATTTTTTTTATTTCAATTATTAATTTCCTAATGAAGATACTGTAGGGCATTAAATGCCCGTCTAGCTAAGTAACCGTTTCTCGGACATGTCCATTTAAATCTCTTTGTCATTGTCTATAAAAGTCATTGTCTTCTGAAGATATTGATGTTTAGAATGATTTTTCTGAAAAGTATTGTGCAAGTAGTTGTTTATTTTTCATATAAATCCCTTTTTGAATAGCCACTTGTAACGTCTGGATGAAGCTATCATTGATACTCCTCTCGTTGATTGTTTTACAATTGAAAATGCTGAAATTTAAAATGATAAGTTATTTTCCATTTGTCATTTATGACGTGGTGAGTTTGTAAGTAACAGGCATTTAAAATTTTAAGTTTTCTATATTACTGCATTTAGTTATTATTTTAAATGCTACGTCTGGAGAACATACGTGTGATGTTTCGACGATGTGTTGCGCAATTGCAGACGTGTATTCACCATTTGATTTAAAACGGGCGTTTAAGTTACAATGTTCTCTCATTCGAGTAATTAACCGTCTGGTCGATCGGCCTACGTCAGTTGATCGACAACTTGCGCATGTATTTTGGTAAATAATTTTTGATATCGAGATTAACGGCTGTTTCTCTTTGATTACTGGTAAAGACAAGTGTGTTATCCGAAATAACACTCGTAGTTTAGCTGCATTAAATGTGCTAGTTAATGCTGCTTCAACTTTCTTTTGTGCCATTCTGGAAACTGCATTCCCTTTAAATGGGATGTTTAGGTAGACTGTTTTCTTTTCTGGCCCGTAATACATTTGTTTCTGTTTAATTCCCCTTTTAGTAATTGATTCAATTAATTGTCGGGGATAGCCATTAGACATTAGCTCGTTAATTGCTATATTATATTTATTTTCTTTTGATTAACAAACCTGTCAATTCTTGAAAAGCAGCCACGAACTGTTGATAATTTATATTGAAAGGGCACAAAACTGCAGTAATGCAAATGCTATGCAGACCATGTTGATTTATGATAAATTGTTCTGTTTAATTTACCCTTAGTTTCTTTCTTTAATAGTACATCTAGGGAGAGTAGACGATCATATTCTCGTGCTCTGACGTGAAGCCGATATTCTTACGTGCTTTGTTGAAACTTTGGAGCAGTGTTCGTGAGTGCGGCTTCACGTCAGAGCACGAGAAAGATGATCGTCTGCCCTTCCTAGATGTACTATTAAAGAAAGAAACTAATGGTTACTAAAACAGAACAAATTACCATAAATCAACATGATCTGCATAGTATTTGCATTACAGCAGTTTTGTGCCATTTAAATATAAATTATCAACAGTCCATGGCTGCCTTTCAAGAATTGATAGGTTGGTTAGTCAAGATTCAAAAGAAAAAGAATATAATAAATCAATTAATGATTTAAAGTCTAATGGCTATCCTAGACAATTAATTGAATCAATTATTACAAGAGGAAATAAACAGACACATACGTGTTACGGACCAGAAAAGAAAACAGTCTACCTGAAAATCCCATTTAAGGGGGATGTGGTTTCCCGTATGGCACAAAAGAAAATTGAAGCAGCATTAACACGCACATTTAATGAAGCTAAACCACAAGTGTTATTTGATTTTAAAATTTATTACTTCAAATGCAGTGCCGACATGTTTTTCAATAGCGACTTACCAACTATCTGATAAATTTGAACACCAAGAAGAGAATAATACAAAAGTGCATCTCCTGCAATCAATAGAATGCCTCGTATTCCACATCGCAGCTTGCAACGACCACCTTCGTTGAAAAACCGAAGAAAAATAAATCGATTACGCCATTAATTGGTTTGAGAAGACAAGGTTTACACATCATGCTTACAAAAACAATGAATAATGATAAACAGTAATATAGAGGAAAAAATGCATTAGAAGTTGAGCAAACAAATGTTGTCCCACCTAGAACTGCCAGCATGTATAATGATGTCCTCCAGAAGGTGATAAGTTATGCTTGTGACTGGAGTGAAATAGTGTAATCGGCATTCCAGTCAATAACAATGTATATACGACTGCTAGGGGCGAGGGACGCGTCTCGGCTGTTCAATATAGTAAAAATTTTGACCTACTCTATTGTTAATCAAAAGAAGATCGACAAACATCAATAGGCGTGTGCAAATGGTTAAAATTTTATACACAATATCATTCATTTGTTTCTACGTTATATCTAATATGCCCCATATGTGGGCAATTTATCTGATCGATTTTTTTTCATGTCCTCATGGATTTGTGAACATAATATTTCATACTGGATATTTGTAATATCATCAGATTCACCAAATTTAGGTTGTATACACAAACGAAATTCTGTGGAAATGGAACTTGTGAGAAATTTTTGGAAAATTAATGGAAACCTAAATCAAAGAAATCCAGTGATTCTATTCAATTTAAATACAGAGCAAAACTATGGCAATTGAAGTGAACCCTACCTCGAATACAAAAACGATTATATACACAAAAAAAACAACACGCATCACGTTTCGGATCAAATCAGTGAAACTAATAGTTTAATAGTGCCGAAATTGCTCTTTAACGCAGTATTGCTTTTGTGCACTCGTGTAAATGCGTAATGTCAAATCTCTAAGCATATATTATTATAATAATTGAAATAAAATTCGAGGATTTCAGAAAATATTCGATCAAATTTTATTTCACCAGTCACACGGTGTAATACGTAATACACTGGTTCGACCCTCCACGATCTTCATCTCAGCACAACGGTAAAGTGACAAAAAGGGGATAAACCGTAATGCATATGCAAGCTTTAAAAGTTCGAAAATATTTTATTTGACTGGAAATAGTCCATGTGGTCACGAACATGAAATTTTTGCCGTTTTATCCAAATTTATTAAAATAATGATTGCTTAATTGCATTCAAGCTAACTTATACGAAAGACGATGTATAGGAAAGTCCACGTAAAATTAGAATTTGGATAACAGGCTGGTTCAATGTCTTCCCTAGCAACAAAATACCATCAATGCATATCGTCCACGTCTAGATGACGTGCTTGGTAATTGGTTCGGGAAAGAACTGGCGTTAGCTACAAAAGACAGCTTGTTTAAGAAATACCCCACCAGCCATTCTGTCTGTACATCACAGTTTCGTGCTTATTGGTGATTCATCAATAGGAGCAGAAATTGAGCCTCTTATATATATATATATATATATATATATATATATATATATATAATTCAGACATTTCTCGGATAGTTGGACAGCGCCATCTTTCTGGTGTTAATATGACAATTTTCTGACTATGTACGAAGTACCTTATATATAATTACATATTTGTTATTATCCGCAACAGAGAAATAGATGGAAATACATCCTTAGAAGCCAGACTTTTCAGGTGAATTTGAGCACGCGATTCAACTAGTTGCTCTCAACCTGCATTTCTGACATGGGAGAATGCAAAATGATAGAATTAAAAATAAACTCGTTATAAAAGACGATGATTTTGAATAAAACTGAGTCAATGCCAGAGTAGAAATCATAACTGCTCACGACAAGTTCACAGAATCAACCATATAGTTTATTATACCATGTAATCTGAATTCATGAGACGAAACTGAATTTATGCCAACAGTTTCCACCAGATGCAACTTCGTGCAAATGCCATACCTCACAGCTCACGAAGAATTAGTAACGTAAGCCTGACTAGCAATCCTGACTGTCATTTTATATTTAGTTCAGCACCCGTGAAATCATGACCGAGCATAGAAAAACAAGCTGTTATTCTATGCAATGTTTCTTCAACTGTTTCTGCCATGTCAAAATCTGCCCACCTTATTTCTTTCGCCAATATGGTGCTAGATGAGAGAACAGAGCTCAACTGGGCAATCGAAATGAGGGCTTACAAAAAACGTGACCGAGACAACGAAATTGATGGAGCCTTATTTGTTTTTCTAACGACGAGAACTCATTGGCAGATCCAAAAATACGTCTACGGATGTTAACGTTAGTTATTCGTTGTTGTTAACCAACATGTTCTATCCTTCTTAAACATCGATGATCGAATTCCTGTAAGCGTCTCAAATCATCAACTCTAAGATGCCAATTTTCACTAGCGCAGAGTAAGACTGCGCGTACAGATGCATTGTAAACACGACCTTTAAGGCAGAGTGAAATATTCGCGTTTCTTCATAAATAACGAAGGTAGGAGAAAGCTACTCTAGCTTTCGCGATTCGTATTCTCACCTCGTAGGACATATTGCCTAAGTTGGTGATAGAGCTCCCAAGATATGTAAATCTGTCGACTATATATAGATCTTCATTCTGCAGTCGCAACATTGGAGCGAGTGGTGGGTGATTCTGTAACAGTATCTTACATTTAGAGGGTGCGTATTTCATACCGAAAACGGAACAACGTCTGTCAGTCTATTTAAGGTGGCCTGGGCAGCATCCCGATTGTCGAATAATAGTACGATATCGTCCACATAGTCAAGATCGACTAGTTTACCGCCCGGGAGAACTTCAACATCTGCATTCTGAATGTGTGGAAAAGTGTTGTTCATAATAGCATCGATTACAACATTAAACAAAAAGGGGGAAAGTGGACAACCTTGATGAACACTACTGTTGGTTGTAATGTTATGCGTTAATTCGTTGTAGACCTTAACGCGACCATAAGTATTTGTGTATAGAGCGCGTATAATATTAATAAACTGTGCGGGCACACCGCTTTTTGACAAAATATGGAATAAAACATTGCGATCCACCGAATCAAATGCACATTTTAAGTCTAGAAAGACGGAATCTGTAGGACTGTGTTATAAACGTCTCTGTTCATGAACTTGTCTTAACGTAGAAATATTATCTATACAACCTCGTCCTGTGCGGAATCCGGCCTGTTCTTCTTTTGTATGCGATTCACGTGAAGCGCTTATACGACGTAGGATAATCGAAGCAAATAACATGGACACGACTGGAGTCAAGCTTATACTACGATGATTATCGCACGAATTAAGATTGCCTTTATTGAAGATAGGAATGATGGTCGACTTATTACAATCAAGTGGTACGGTTTCCTCATTCTATATAGTATAAAAAGTTTGGTCAACGCTCCTGAAGTTATATCGCCAGCATCTTTAAATAATCCTGGAAGCAAATCATCGGGGCCTGCGGATTTGCGGCGTTTAACAGATAGGATTGCATCGCGTACTTCTAGCTCTGATGGTTCTTCGAGACTAGCATTCCACACTGTTGATACAGACATGCTTTTGGGAATCGGAACTGCGCGGGTGCCACCTATCAAGACGACATATTTTATCGGTTATTAAATGGTTTTTACTATCATTTAGTTCCACTAATTTTTAATTTTCTCGGACCTGTTGCGCTAATAATTTGGAACAAACAGCGACTATTACCTGACATGAACGCTTCTTCATTTCTTCAGCCTTTCTGGTCCAAAACCTTTCGAGATCGACATTTAGACTTCGCTTAAGTTGGCATCTTATATTGCAACGGGTATTATTATGAGTCCAGCCAGGTGGAATTTAGCACCTTTTTTCGAGTATCTCCATACATTTTTAGAGACAATGATTATTTCTACGGGGGCCTGCAATGCAACATAGAGTAGTACCTGCATTGTGCATAGTGGAACTTATCTTGGACCAAAGTACATTTGGATTTTCGCTATTCAGACCAGTTAGATTAGACTTTAGAATATCTTGATATTTTTTTCGGAAGAACGTCTATTCGAGTTTGCCTACATCAATTTGGGGTTTATTCTTAATTATTTACCCGGAAAATATTAGTGCAAATCTACAACGGATAAGTGCATGGTACGAGTCGACATCAGTGTACCAATAAGAACGACAATCCTGGATGCAACCACGCCATCTATAACTAATTGCTACATGATCTATTTGAGTCCACCGTTGTCCAGGTGCTGAAGGACGCCATGTAGCGCAACGTCTAACACAACGCCTGAAGTTTGTAGTAATTAAATATAATCTATGTTCCGCGCAGCTATACAAAAGCAATTCTCCATTATCGTTGCGCGTCGAGCTTAAAGTGTATCTGCTACCTAAATGAAATCCTGCGTTACTTAGACGCCCAACTTGAGCAATCATGTCACCCATAACCGTGACTATATCTGAACTCTGTGCTCTATTTAGTAAGGAGCTTAGTTCGGAGTAGAAAGCGTCCTTGTTTTCGTCTGTGCTGCAGTCGGTAGGAGCATATGCAGATACAACGAATAGGCAACGCTGATAACGTTTTTCATTGATTTTAGTAGATGCCGCACACGGTCGACCGAACATGAGTCAAATAATTATAACGAAATATCTGCAAGAACAAATTCGAAACAGCATTACCGGACCTCTCTGATATTATAAAAATGAAATTGAGCGCTATTTGTAAACCGAAATGCTTATTTTCAAGCGTAATCAAATACAGAAAAGCCCTAAAATAGAAAATAATGAATAAATTTTTTTATAGAAATCTGCACATTCACACTATTTCGTTAGATAGAGTGAATACAAGTGCTTTTAATTGCTTCAGATACCAATCTTCAATAAGTTAGTCGAAAAAGCTTCATAGCCCGATAGATCATGTCAGCTTTCCACTACGTCTGCGTTTTAAACGCGATGCTTGTCAAATATTCATGTGCATATTCAACAAAGTGGCATGAAATCACAAAAACATAATCATCCTACGCGATGAAACAAGTGCTTGAGTTAAACTGAAACTCCTTTTTTAATATTAAACCATCTAATTGAATAGAGAATGAAATGTCAAATTTCCGAGATTTTCCCTAATACCTTCAATTCTTGATTGAAAAAGTTGGCAATGCATGCATTTCGTATGACATGCCTAGTTTATTCACCTTTTTTACATGGCGAGGAAAGCCAAAATAGTACATTTCACCTGAACGAAAATCAGGTTGCAGCCACTTTGACCAGCACGTTTGATGAAATTAACTTCTTTTATCTGATCTTATCCATTTTCAAATGAGGTTTGATGAATTTCCAATATTACAACAAAAAACAGTACTGCAATTGGATGAAGCAAATAGATAGAAGAAAGCATATCAAGTTATGCTATAGTTCACCGAAATTGATAATTACAACTATTTCTGAACACCTGATACTCCAGTAAATCCATACACTCTGGCCTGGATCGATATCAGTTATCACATTTCGCGGTAAGCATGGCATCATTCAATTCAGTATATAACAGTTAAATACTGATTGTTGTGGGGAGCTAATATATATGCAAGTATGTATTAGGTGTCGCGAAGCTAGTAACAAATTAGTTCAGTTGTGACCATAAGGATAAAACAAAGACAGCATGAATGTAAAGTATAATCTCATGCACATCCGTCCTATTATCCCACATTCCTCACCAAAATATATAGTGGTTAAAGGGCGTAATACCGGCTCCTACTGATGAGTCGCCAGTAAAAACGAAACGAATGTGCATGAAATTATACTTTCCGTTCATGCTGTCTTTGGTTTATCCTTCTGGTCACAACTGAGCTGATATGTTACTAGGTTCGCAACACCTAATACATTCTTGCATATATATTAGTTCTCCGCAACAAACAGTATTCAACTGAATTCCAGTTGTTTGGTATCTTCAAAAAATTCGACATGCTTTGGCGAATGCCTTCTTCAGTTCACCCATCATCACAAGTTTTAAAAAAACGAACTAAAGAAGCATGCCTAGTTTGTTTTATAAAACATCTGATGAGTGATGAACTGAAGAAGACATCCGCCAAAGGATTTCGAAATATAATGAAGATAGAAAACATCTGGAATTCAGTCTGTGTTAGTTAAAACGCATATCAGGTAATTTCGATTAATCCATTTGCGCAAATATTTCGACTTACATCAATAGTTTGTTTTTTAAAACTTGTAATGATGGGTGAACTGAAGAAGAAATCCACCAATGGATGTCAAAATACCTTGAATAAACAACACAACTAGAGTTCACTTGTTAAATCAAGTTTGCGAGTTTGAAGTAAACACCAATCCCATTTTTGTAACCAATCGTTGATCAACATAGAAAAACTACCGTCGACGACTAATTAAATACCATGAGAGGGATGTATATTTCAAGCTCGAAAACTTGACTTTAAAATTACTGCCACAACCTGCGCAACCTATGTTTTTTTGACAAAAATTCAGTCTACAGTATAGCGAGAAAGACCTTTACATACAAAAATGCATACACAGACACATACGCATACGCACTTACTAATCAACCTAAACAAGAAATAGAAGTATAACCGAGTAATATTTGTTGCCACCCACATGATCAAATAAAAACCCAGGATGTTTATAAATTATATATATATATATATATATACATATATATATATATATATATATATACATATATATATATATACATATGCATATATATATATATATATAGAGAGAGAGAGGGACGTGTTAACTATTTCGACACTAATACTATAAAGATAGGGTAATTATTACCAAACAGAAGGATAAAAACCTCTTGAACACTTGCTGACTCACAAAACGCCTTATACACTGGCCAGTTTCGACATGAATTATCTCATTTATGTGGTAAGAAATACCTTAATCTAAACATACTATAAATCTAGGTCCTATAAAAAATCTCATTACTATGTGCGTATGCCAATATATACATGCGAACCAGAATATATAAACTTTCCAAGATAAACAAGTTGATAAGATTAATCTACTTTCGAGAAAAAATTAACTAATGCAAACCCGATAAATATAAACTCGTATAAAAAATCACTGTTTCGTACAGCTACCATTAGCAGTTTCGTATTCTATACCTCAATTTACTAAAAACTGTAATATTCAGTCTAAAGCCAAATTTATCATTTCAACGATAAATATAAAGACCGCCACAACAGCTGATATACAGCATAACATTAACATGCCACAGCGACTTTCCTCTAATGCATCACCATCAAATACATAGCTAGTTTGAGGTGGTTGTAAATTAACACTAGTTCATTCCTTTCTCGTGACGAGAACGGTTTGTCCTTATTGGCCTGTCTGGTAGGAGAAATTCTGACAGCGCTGAAGTGCTATCATTCTAGCCAAAAAAGGAGTGAGGACACAAAGTCATTACTCCAAAGATTAGCTCCAGCCACTAGTCTCGGACAGACAGTTTATTCCCCGAAAAGAAAATATAAAAAGTGTTCCTTTTTAAGGTAAATGAATGACATTTTATTAAAATTTCGCTTTTGGTGCTAAGCAAAACTGGATAGTTTGCCAATCATATTTATACGAATATATCGGTAGACTCATGCCATCCTCTTGGTGGCGGTTTCATTCACAATATTACGTGACGCAAAAATAAACTAGATTCACAGATAATACTTATTTTTTAATATAATTTTCTAATAAAAACATACTAGTTATTTATCAACCTGCATAAATTAAACATTATTTGAGCAGTACTGAAGCAAACTTAACTATTTAAAGCAGACCACTTAATTTAAAAGGTATTGCTATAAAACAGTTAAAAAGCCATTATTCCATATTGATAGAGACAAGTTCATCATACAGTAAAGAAAAATAAGTACTGGAGGAACCACATTAGACAACATAGAATATTTTTCTATACGTGATACCATTTTTCAAACCCTAAAAATAATTATATCACATCACTTTCTTATATAATCCATTGATAATAGACAACTCTTTATACAAAAATCTCGTAAACTTTCTATACATTCACACCAAATGAGGCAGGCATACGTAGGTACATGTGCACATACACTGGAAGCCAGAAAATTTACCTTAGAAAAAAAGTAAAATAAAACTTAATGAGATAAATCCACGTGATACAGAAGTGCTAGGTCCACCATTGATCATCCTTTACAGAATCAAAATGTAACTATGCAAAAGTGCAGGACAACACAGGGGTAGCATTGCATGAATCACGAAGTAGTAAAAATAGAGCATAAGTAGAACAATTTCTTCCTGATGCTTAACGCGGTGAGTGCACATATCTCATTAGAAATCAACATACAGAAAATTTAATATTTGTCATCTGACAGTGCAGCAAATTTAAAGCATCAATCACCATACAAAGAGGATATAAATGCTTACCTGTAGTCACCTGAGGGTAGCGTTTCAGAACATACGGAAGAATGGCCTGAGAAAACAACAAAAGACTCCACGAAACGAAGAAGATGGCAAAAATCTAGAAGGATAAGAAGAAATGAGTAAAATGAATATGTTACAAAACGAAATTGAATTAACTTTTACCAACAGCGTGACGAAATATTAAAGACATCTAGAGTACGATTGGAATCAAAGCAGAAAAATCCATGTCGATATGACAGCATCGCAGTATCTTTGTAAATATTCTACACGCTTATACACAAACACCTCTACAAATTACTCGAAGATTAACTAAGAATAGAGTCATCAAATTATGTAGTTGTTCCTTCTTTGTCGTAATAGCTATTGTAAAACTCACCGAAACAGTTTTTTTTCTTTTCCTTCAGATAATATTTTTAAAGAGTGCCCAAAGAAAATTTAAAAAGATTTGGGTGAATGCTGGTAAAAATATTTCGACAGAAATGGAATGGTGCACAAATGAAACACCATCACCCCGCGCAAACTCTATTCCGACCGTCGTACTTCCAAACGCAGAAGAGACTTTTCTATAACGAAATAGGAAAATAAAATAGGAGGACCACACACCAAAAGTTATTATTTTGTACAGCATTACCAGTAAAATGGTAGATTTTTAAATACTCTCAGGAGTGAAAATCAAATTTGACAGATTTAATACTCATGCCCAAAGACAACTAAATTTGGAATAACAATAAAATATTCATCTTTTTACCAAATTTGGTTTGTTGTATAACAGAATAAATTTGGCTATGGCTTTAAATTCATTCAAAGGATGACCGTCTACAGTGAATGGTTGTGAAATTGTGCGCCGGTTCTGAGCCGAATCCTGTCGAAAAAAATAAAAAATAAAAAGCAGAATATCAGTACTTTGTAAAAAACAAAATAATAATTACGCAGATATATATATATATATATATATATATATATATATATATATATATATATATATAGGTAATACAAATTTTGTGAAATAAACATACATTCGTCGTTCAAAAACTGCTAACTGAATATATATCCCCTATATCCAGTACTCCTTAATAGAACCCAAATTGCTGAGGCCAGAGTTTGCACCCCGGAACAACTGATTCAGAGCCATGAAACTAACCCCTGTGAGTAAGGCATGCAAATGCCAGTTATATACTAACTTTATATATATATATATATATATATATGTATATATATATATAGTATGTATGATATATATATATATATATGTGTGTGTGTGTTTGTGTTTAGTTTTATATTGGTGATATTAGTTCATTAAAGAAAGGCTAAATCTTGATACAATTGTATGTCATGTAATCAAGATAAATAATATTTCAACTGTCATGAAATGTTAAAATTATTTTTCATTTGTCATAAATTACCATAAAATAAGTGACAAACTAAGTATGTTTCAGAGCCTAGTACTGCATGATAAAATTCGTTAAACCTCTGCATTGGAGAGTTCAGAGCATGATCCCATAGGTTCCTATCGGCATTAGCGTCCATTCGCCAATAAGGATACAGTGTACATCATTATCAGAAGATAGAAAAACTAAAATGTTTCAGATTAAAGAGATTATGCGTGCAAGCCAAAAACGAAATAGATTATATACCTTGTGAGGAACTGACCAAGTTTACCGAAATAAATATAGCCGTAATTAAATGATCTGAGTTCAAAAGTCGACTCATTTACAAAACTATCGCTAAATCAAACATGCGCTATCGATAAATCGAAACTATCATTTGGCAAAGCAATCAAACAGCAAATGATTGCGCGGCTGGTGGTAACAATTCTTTAAATCAAATCTGTGAGCTTGAAGTAAACATTTGGCAGTTGGCCTCGAGTAATTGACACCACGCTTAGACCGGAGTGTCACAAACACGGAAGTCAGAGCAAGCATTTTAAATAGTCTTCTAATTCTGATCACGATCATTCCAGTAGATATTGCAACATTTTAATAGCATTCATGTCTAAAGAGTTAAACATATATTTAATTTAAAAAAATTATTACGCAGTATGCTAATGGGTTAGCATGCTTATATATATATATATATATATATATATATATATATATATATATATATATATATATATATATATATATATATATATACCGTAAGACCATTACCGTAGTTACTGATTTAATGCTATACAGTCGGAATTTTAGCACTGCTCTGACGTGTCTTATTATTATGTATTTTGATTTATTGAGCATTGATTTAATTTTGGATTACAACCTTTAAAATCATAAACTGCTTGGCACACTTTTAAATCATGTTTTAGATAAATGTTAAACGACATTCCGAAACCTATTATTTCGGAACGAATCGCAATGTCTAGCTGACAAGTATCTGAAATGTTTATTGATTATTTTAATTGAAGATTATTATTATTATTCTTATATTCATGTGTACTTGCCTTGTTTCGAAGACATCATTAACTGAACAATACGTGTGTTAATATCTGTGCTCATTGTTAATGGCTATTCAGATCCACATTTACATTCATTCTATTAATATAAATCATGTTCAGCTTTGTCCATTATTTAACATGATTTAATTCCTACGGCATGCTAATAAATGTGCGGCCAGGCCTGTGTACTCTTCATTAAACAAACTAGGCTATATTAGGCTATGTTCGACGTGAATCGAAGCGGTAGCTTGTCTAACAGCCTTCTATACAAGAGAAGGCTCGTTTGATAGAAATATATATATATATATATATATATATATATATATATATAATCTTGTTTCTGCTTTAGGCAATAAGACAATCTCAGAACTTACAACAACTTCTACGAAGATGGTGTGCTTCTGATTTACAGCATAACGGCTTGGGTTCCAAGGGCAGACAAACAACGGAACTGCGTCACCAGAAAATTGTTGCTGACCAGACTCCGCGCGTTTGGCTTCACAAAACGATTCCCCATTTATGCTCACCTTAACCGATACAATTGAAGATTTCGGAGACGGCCATGCAAGAATTCTGATAAGGATGGTGTAAAATGGCATAAAATAGATCGCTGAAGTGGGTCCGTGGAGTTAATTTAAAAATTAGTTAAAAAAGAGTATATATAATTTGTTAAACATTGTATATTCATTGCGGTTCAATCGTTGTCATTCAGTTGGCCGTCGGGCTCTCATGATGATGATGGAAGATAGAAGCACACCAGTACGGGTGAACGACGGTAGTGTTTCAATGTTGTGTGACTGGATAGATAGAAAGAATGTTTATTTATATCAATGCAATTTAAAACGGAGGTCGGTTTCAATTTTTGATATTATTATACAATAAATATTATTATCTATGTAATGACACGGTATTCATACCACGCCAATTCTTCAATAGTTCACGTGTTAAATTGTTATTGCACACAAGGTGGCACAAACCATTTGCTAGTCTAAGCATAACAGGAGTTTTCAGTTTGCACAACATTTTAAATTTCACATTTGCAACGCTTTTAAGCCACGTTTTTATCGATTAACATAATCTGTGCGTCGAGCAATCCTTATGGAACTTCATTCACACAGAGGCTGTGATTCAAGTAAAGTAAAACAATGTTTCGACGTTAATAATGTGTCCACTAACTGATTTTGTTATTCCATGATCAACAGTTGAAGACATTGGACTTGGTGCTTAGCGAAATAGACAGGCGGTTTTATAGTAGTTTGCACGACTTCCACAATGCAGCAGTTGCGAGCTTACTATGCCTTAAACTCTCGGCGAAGTCAAATCGTTTTTTTCCACCGGAAATCATAGGTAAACGAACCCATTGAAGATTGGCAGCGCATATTAAGATCCAGGATCAAAATTAGCCATGATGATCGTTTTCGGTACGTTTTTCTTCAGATTGTTCCCGATGGACGCACCTTGAGCGCAATTAATAGGTGTCTGGAGCACGTCTAACTTTTTTGCCATTAAACCAACATAGGCAGCACATTCAGTGTCAATAAACTAGCCACCAGCGCCAAACTCCATTCCGGGGTGTATTGAAGACAAATAAAATAGTGCGAACAATGACTTATCTTGGTCAAACGCCGGATCCGATCGCCAACGGTTCAGGAAGACACATACTAAGGCAAATACAGGCCCGAGTCATAGCAGCTGCTTAAGCCAAATCTCAACTTACTGCTTATTTATCCTAACAATAAAGAAACCCTTTCTTGCAGAAGTTCAATGCCTCAAACTGGCGGTGCGCAAACTAAAATCACTAGAAAACGGATAAGAACCACAAAAAACTAATGACGTCGTACCGTTTACGTAGAATAAACCATCCGAAATATTTACTCAAAGAATTGCAAAAGTAGTGACTCTAGTAACAAATTAGTTCAGTTGTGACCAGAAGGATAAACCAAAGGCAGCATGATCGGAAAGTATAATCTCATGCACATTCGTTTCGTGCTTACTGGCGAATGTGCATGAGATTATACTTTCCGATCATGCTGCCTTTGGTTTATCCTTCTGGTCACAACTGAACTAATTTGTTACTAGGTTCGCAACACCTAATACATACTTGCATATATATTAGCTCTCCGCAACAAACAGTATTTAAAGTAGTGACTCCTCTGAGGCTTAATACACTACTGATTTTCGTTTATACAATAAAATGTATGCTAAACATAAATAAAAAGGATAAGCTCCATGCGATCGAACAGTCAACATTGTCTCTCATAAATCTTCCATAGCTGCCCACTGCACTATGTAGGACGAACTGGCCGGTTACTAAAGAAGCCAATTCAACAACATTTAATGCTAAATACAGCAGGCATAAGGCAGAAAATTTACGCATTAGCCGAACACTTTCATATAGAAACCACACTCCGAATCAGGTGTTCTTCAAAGCAAGAAACGAATCAGAATTAAGCGCAGCGGAAGTTGCTGCATGCAGCATCCTTAATCCTTAAATGAAATTGTTATTTGTGCAGCGCTTAAATCTTACGTGTAGTTTCCGCAGTAGTCTATTTCAGGACATTTGATAGCACTCATAGGTCGACAAAATCACAATTCCTTTACATTTCCAAACAAACAACTTTCCTTTTGCATTGATTAACGGGTTCCCACTGTTCCCGTCACGCTAAAGCCCATACCTTGAAGGGATGGACTGTATTTAAAATTTTTTTTCTAGATAATCTGTCAACTATTTGCTCATGAGCCATTGGCGAAAGTTCCTTTCAGCAGATAAAACATACGCTTCGCGTCTGTTACACATGCTTTTCTTTTTACCATCCGTTTAACACTGTGTTACTGCCTAGTTAAATCGAACTCAAGGTATCAAATAAAATTGAATTCAGAAAAACTTGGTTCAACAGAATTTTCAGACAATCTATTAGTAAACGGCGTCACAGTGACAGGACCAGTGAGAAACCACCAATCAATGCAAAAGACGAGCTGTGCACATGGAAATGTAAAGTAATCAAGATTTTGCCGATATATGACAGCTATCTTTAATCTTTAACTAAATAATCAAACGAAGACCGAAATTAATCAAGATTGTAATCTTCATACAAACACCTGTCTTATAATGTACATAAATTTGTCCGGAGAAATTAAGAAGTGTATAATGTAGAAAAGGCAATTCATCCAGTACAATTTAACAATAATTGATTGCGCGTGTGGTGGTAACAATTCTTTTAATCAAGTTTGCGAGCTTGAAGTAAACATCAATCCCATTGTATTGAACCAGTCGTCGAACAACTGGCTGGCGGTAGTTTTGTTATGTTGTTCGAAGACTGGTTCAATACAATGGGATTGGTGTTTACTTCAAGCTCACAAACTTGAATTAAAGAATTCATCCAGTAGACCGATTTTGCCCTTATCGGCAATTCATCACGAACTGTCCAGAGTTTGCAGCGTGCCTAGGTTCGAGTCCTGTCCGTGGACAGTACGTAATGAGTTCCCAATAGGGACGAAACCGATCTACTGGATGAATTTCCTTTTCTACATTACACATTACTTAGTTTATACTGCCAAATGCATGTTCATAATAGGTCAGGTGTTCATATCAAAATCGCGATCTTGATTCAATTAATTTTAATCACCGCCCGCGCAACCATTGTTCATTCAAAAGAATTGACATATTTTTTAAATACATAGACGGATTGTTTGTGCCTCTGTGCGTTCACCTATACGTGCGTTACCCTCTTCCTGTTTTTCTGCATAACGTGTTTAAACCAAATTTATGCGCTTGCTCTCCAAATATTAACGATATTACAGTTTAGATGAATTCTGGTGGATAGAAAATAATATTTTTTTAAAATTTTCTGTAAATAACTGCTTTCAAATGACGTTATGCTGCAATACATGATCTATTTCTAAATTCAAGTAACCTTTAGTTGCCAATTCTTGAAATTAAAATCAGCATCAAATGGAATTTTTTAATGCATAAAGAGATCACATGCAAATTTCTGCAAAAGCATTTTATAATCAGTTAATTAGTGGCATGCCAAGACTAAAATACAAAGGAGACAATGCTAAAATGTTAACGCGATTAATAAATCAATTTCGAAACAAATGTAACTTTCTTTTTGTGGAATTATTATTTGAACAATTGCACCAATCATAGGACATCGTCAGTTGTGGTCTAACATTCCTGGATAAGCAATATCACATAAAGTGACACCATGCAACTTGAGTAAATTATATTGATTTAAATTCTAATGGCGGGTTTTTTATTATATGCCTATTTTCAGTACAAACTTATTATTAAATCAAGTAGGAAAGGAAATTCATCCAGTCAATCAGTTTCGTCCTTATTGAACACTCTACAATAAAAGCCTAAAATTTACCGAGAAAGAAATGCGAACTTTGGCACATTCACTTAGGTGTATGTAACTCTATTCACTTCGCCACTCATTCCGCAGACTACACACAGATTGAAGTCATATGCTACCTTATATTTTCTGGTTAGCCAATTCTTAAGGCGGAACCTATTATGAATCCCTTAATACCTGAAGTTATAAGTAACTACCAAATCATATATATAAATATAATCATATAAAATCATATCATATTTTTACCTGTAGGCATGTGCTTCAAGCGCAACATTTCTTAACCGCGCTATCCTAGCCGTCATTCTCGATTTAAAGTGTGCAATTCAGCCAAGGCATCGAAATATTTTTCGGTATTCCGTCGAAAATTGTTATACCCACATTAAATTTCTAAATATTATGCGTGCTCTCCACACAATAATTTCTGTTAGCGTTTGAGTGCACATCGAGTCATCAGATAACTTTACTAATAGCAGTGGTATTCATCAAAAATGTGATTTATTCCATATATGTTGAATTTTATAATATATGCCATTTTTAACTATACTCTTCCATAGGTACAGGATTCAGGCATCAAAGTTCTCATTGTATTATTATTTGACAACTGAGATTCTTCCCAGACTAGCCTAATACAATATAAGGTGTCATTCCGTTTTTCAGTAGGAATTTCGCACCTCCTAAATGTAAAATACAACTACAGGATCACTCATCACTCACATCAACTTTGCAGCTTGAAGGCGAAATTCTTTACACAGCACGGGCTACGATAGTGACGAAGTAAACACGAGATGCAAAATCTGTAGTAAATTTTCTCGGCATTCACTTCTTACGGAGAAACGCAATTACCTCACTCAGTCTTGAAGACGGTTTGTGGTACACTAATGATACTTGATTATTGAGAGTCGAAGATTCCAAACGTTCACAGACATCTGACCACCATATTTTAAGAAGCATAACCCATATATGGTACCAACAAACAAATTAAGCAACGCAGTCATCCGTAGAAATATTTTTGATCTACAAAAGGTGGTCCTCGTTCGAAAAATATGTAAGGCCTCGTAGATAGGTAAACTCATGACTCCTTTAGAATTCCAGTTTCAAATATTGTGTTTGGCATTGATTGATGGTTTCTCACTCATTCTGTCACTCTGAAGCTATCCATCAGCTGCTTGTCTGAAAATGACGTTGGAGCCAGATTTTCCGATCCATTTTTTACAAATTTTCGGGACTTCATTTCCATCCTCTGGGTTGACACCATACTAACAGGAAAAATATAACACGTGACAAATGTGCTATCCTCATTCAAGACATATCGATTTATACATATTTTACTTCCTAAATTATTTTGTGTCTGTCCTAAAATCCGGTCTTAAGACCTATTCTATTATACATACATGTATACACGAAAATATCCACATCACCCCGCGCCTCTATGCACTCAACAACTTATACACACACGTGTATTCTAATCGAAAGTGACATTTATAGAATAAGTATAAGCAAACAATATGGATTGACATACACGACTATTCGTGATGTCTCGTTTTTTTAATTGCTTTTCTCGACGCAGAGAATGATCAGCAAAATTTTTACATTAATCATATTGTAGCGAATCTGAAATTCGCGGCTTACCTAATAACATCCTGTGTGCAATATGTTATAGTGAGAGAGAGAGGTGAGTAAAACTGCTGAAGGAATATAGTATTTTTCTATTGTTTGGAAAAGACCGAATACAGAGCCTACACTAACGAATGGTATATCAACCATATACACATTAAAACCTATATCCTGTATAAATTTAATTTTAACATTACATGTTAGTAACAAGGTGTGTTCATATGATTTACCTTGGGTACATAATATATCAGTAATAAGTATATTTTTTATTATTCACTTATTTATATTTCTTTATACCCATATTTTTTATATTCATATCTATTCATATACACGTCTAAACAGCATATCTTGTGCATATATAGATAATAATATAAGCAACCCTGTGGGTTCTTCCCACATCTTTTAAAATTATCTATACATCCATCATATATATACGTGTATACACGAAATATAGTATGCATATCAGATAAGCAACCATGTGAGTTTCTCAATGGATAAATTATATCAATCAGAACAAATTTGTTAATATTTAAAAACCTATTTACATGTCTGTGTAAAAAACATGTGTATATATACATGAATATATATATATATATATATATATATATATATTTTATATATATAAGCAAAAAATGGGTTCTTTGAAATTCAAGTGTCCGCAATTCACCCTGAGGCTTTACTATATCGGCTTTATATATATATATATATATATATATATATATATATATATTCTTTTTTACTTAATTAACATTTAATTAACGTTATTATTATTATTATTATTATTATTATTATCATTATTATTATTAGTATTATTATTACTCTTATTATAATAACAATAATTATCATTTTTACTCTTATTATTATTTTTTTATTATAGACTACTCACTGTAGAAGATAATAATATTAATAACTTTAATTCAATAGAACTTACGCATTTAGCATGGAGTTTGTTCCAAAATGACAGATTGGGGGATGGTTAGTTAGAACTTTAGGCCTAAAGCAATGCAAACTATGCTCCAAATTTAGGTACGACTAACCAGAAGACATTAGTTGGCATGCAACTGCAAACTGCGTGTATTATGCAAAAAGACAGGCGCAGTGGTATGAGTGCAAGATTACGAAGAAAATGTGCAGTGATTGCAGCCCGACCGTGTCAATTTGTGGAAAGTATATGAAGAGTAGGCAGCAGGGGACTAACCAGCCTACTTCGTGAGCTGAATTTGCTACCATACTCAATGGGCACTTTATACTGACTATAGGCATTGAATTAAGGTACGGTGACATGTGGCGAAGCAAATAGAAACGAGTAGCAAACCCAGCTGTAATGCAGAACAGTTCAATAAACAAGAGTAATATTTAATTTTAGTTGCAAAATATTCCTTTGTCTTGAAATTGTGCTTTAACACTTAACATAATAGTTCTTTCCCTTAAATTCATCGGATGAAATTTCGGTCGGTCGTCTTCATCTCGATTTGCGCTCCTTATTTTAACACACCAACAGTATCACAACAACAAAATGACACAGAAGAAAACCGGAAAGATGATCGAAATATCGTAGAAATAATTTTGAAGAAATATATTTGGCCGCAAATTTTCTCTAAAATAAGACTCCGAGCGATATTTCTTATTTAAAAAACATTAAATTTTACATATAAAACAGAAAAAGAAAATCCTATTTAAAAGAACACACGCACATAAAAGTTAATTGATTGGAAATCTGTAAATTAAGTGATAAATAAAGACGCATAAGACGCAAATGAAAATAAACCAGTATCCTACTAAACTAGCAATGAAAAAAATACTAGAAAATAACTCAGCAGATTAAATGTGAAGCCAATGATTACCTTAGAAGATAAAAATGGAAGAAAGAGAATTACTTAATGGATTGATCTTCTACCTGATATGTGTCGATTCAGCAATAAGATTAAGAGGCTCTTTTCCAGGTATCACAAATCCACCATGCTTAGGGTTAGTCACAACAGCAACAGGCCAATTCGACACCTGCCCAGTAGACGTCTCTGCTTTGGTGCCAAAACTATTTTCGCCCGTATCAAAATCTTGATGTTTCGAATTCAGCCTGGTCCCCAGTTCAGCAATTGGTGTAGAAGACAGCCAATGTGAAGTGATGTCAATTGGTGCGACTAAACCATTATCGACTGCTACAATACGATATCTAGTTTTAGAATATCCAAAAAAATAGGCATATTAGTTAGAATAATCATAAGCTGCTCGGCATGAATGGAAATAACAATCGGATAAAAAGAAGAGTTACGATGATAAAAAAGATAAAGATTATTAGTTCTTATATAATAATATCTATTCTATTTTTATTGTAGTGATAAGACATGTTAATCGAGATGGGAATGGGGATATTGACGACGATAATAGTTATAATAATTCAAAAAACAACACAAATAATAACATTATTAATAATTTAATAATTATAATGGCAAAAAATAATATTAATTATTATTTAAAATTACTAATATTTATTATTAATATTATTAATTTTATTATTATTATTATTATTATTAGTAGTAGTAGTAGTAGTAGTAGTGGTGGTAGTAGTATACTATTCATCTAAATTTAATTAATACAGGCACCTCCATTTCCATTTCTGACATCTTTTAGATGCTATGATTATGGCGGATGCTGATCAAATCACTGAGTTCAATATCTTATTGCCAAATCGAAATTAAATCAAATAATTCACCATTTATTGAGCCTAGGTCACGCATTCACGCCATGGTCGAACATAAATACAACTCGGACAACAAAAGGCTCCAGCACGCATTTTGGATAAACTGGAAATTGATATTTGTTGTGCATCAAAAACTAGAATTAAATATACTATGAGTATTAAGAAACGGGCTGCAATGTGCTCATCTACGCGTTATAGGCTTCGAGCACCTGATACTACGAAATGGTATCAAGTCGGAAAGTGGGGAATCGTTGGTGTCCTTAGCTCATGAGCTGAAACTTGTTTAACGGAGTGGATCTCCGGAAACAGACAACTTTAAGAAGCACGCATAAATACGTCCACTAAAACCAATGCCCGAAACTGTAATAAAATTTGCCTGTGTTGTATCTTATCTGCTTCCACAGACTGCATGACAGACGTCATTAATAACGATTTGTTCTTCGACTAAATTTCTCCAATAAATAGCGCGAAAAGCACATATATAGTCTTGGTAATTTGTGACATGAGTGCTCTAGTTAGACACTTCAGTATGACAGAATTTCATCTAGGTTACATACATTGTAAAAGCTGAATGATAAATTATAATGGTGAACGACTTCTGTGTAAATACGCGCTATATAGATAATATTTGAGTAGCATAAACTTAAGATGTAGTGTAAGGTGTTGCTTCCGGACAACTACGGACAAAAATAGACCATATAGCGAATAGCTGTATATAGTGTGATTGCATTCAGACAACTCAGATAATCAATTTATCCGTCGTAGGTCTGCGATGGCATTTTCCGAAAAGTTAAATAAGTGTAAACCTTAAATAGATGTAAGCAAACTCAATCATCTATCATTCTAAAAAATATGACGATTTGAAAAATCGATTTTAACTGATCTTCATGATGAAAATTCGAACGTAATGTGGACGCAAATAGGATCGGCTACGCACAATAGAGAGACAAATTTATGTGGAGTTGTAGGCTCCCGTAGAATTATACATTTAATCTCTGCAAAGTCAGCGCAGATTCTCAAAACTAGGTCCTAAAATCATTTTAACTCGATTTATAAAAATACTCGTAGAGCCATGGGACATTAGGTCAAGCACAGACTAAAAGTTGTCCTTGACTCCTTTTGGACAAGTACCTCGGACGAGATGGAAGACACTATCGAATCAGATAACAGCAAATACTTATTCCAACCTATTTGTGCAGCCGCTACAAAAATATTAAAAGCTGAAGAAACCATTAATGATTTCTATATAATTAAACAATCACTCATTGCGGATTCGATATAAATATCAATCCCATTATGTATACATTTGTCAGTATTTATTAAACCAATATTGGCTGAGTCATTTATGTGGATTCTCAGAGTTAACAATTATTGCACCATCCAGCTTGGAATTACTTATTACTAACTCTGTAGTTAGATTTCATTGGCGCAGATAATATTCGTACTCATTTTCCAAATCATTAGACGAAGTAAGTTTTGCTCAATACAAATCGCAAAGAAAAATATTATTTAATATTCACTTCGGCGGCTCGAATGCTGCTTCCATCATTGTTCTGCCTTTGCTTCATCTTAATTCACGTACTTCTTCCGGGACTTCCTGTTGTATCCACATCAATCCTAAATAGGGTCATTGGAGCGTTCTCAGCCTTAAGGGTGGTTACTGCTACATCCACCTCATTCAGGAGCCGGCCTTGGTACCCAGTTTAAACACTCATGTTCGATACCTCGTATTCTGTCGAGCACATTAACGAAAACTTTATTGTTCCCTATGTTCACCCTTTCCACCCAATACGGCTTCATCTTCGCGACCATGACATAGTCGCCGGCCCTTAGAGGAATTTATGAAGGTTGTCTGGCCGCATATTCAGCTAGCCGTTTAAGGCATTACTGGATATCCGCTATGGAGCAGCGCTCATTGGGTCCAAGATTTACGGGTTCACCAGTCAATCGTATATTCTCTCCATAGACCATGGTTATCGTGGGAAATCTTGCAGCTGTTGATACTGTAATTCGCATGGCTCGTTCGACCAAATGTAATTTGTCTCGCCAGGACCCCGGGGCCTCACAGCACCATCAAAAGACCTCTCGCATCGTTCAGTGTGGAAATTTATGATGTCAAAGTCCTTGCACAACTGATTGAATTCTCTCGACTCGAACTGTGCACCCTAGACGGTAACAATAACCTTTGGTGCACCAAGTCGACTGGGCTAGCGCTCTTCTAAGCACGTCACAATCGTCTCTGTTATGATTTGCTTCAGTGGTAAAAACGTGACACATCGAGTAAACTTCTCGACCATGGAAAACACATGGACTACCTCGCTACGATCCACCGGCAGCAGACCTACCAAGTTGATATGCAAAAATTAGTTTCTTGTAGTGGCATTTAAAGCAATCGGGTAGATTTTTTCTCATTTTTGTGGTTTACAACGCTGACATGCATTACACTGCTGACAATAGTTACGAATCACTTAGAAAATACTGGGCCAAAGCAATCGCGATTACAATATCTCGATAAGGCATGCCCAACGTTTCATGCTAGGCCATCAGCTCTTTTCGTATAGACTACTTCACAAACCATTGAACTGCTCGGCCTTCTTTTAGCATCACTATATCGTCTTACAGGATCAACGCTTTATATGGTGCGGACACAGAGATAATTTGAAATGACCTCGGGTTTTCTGCAACGCTACCCTACACTGGTCTGCGGGCGGAGCGCCAATTTTCCAAAACCCATGCTGTAGGTCAAGCACGGCAAAACACCTGCCTCCCACTAGCTGTAGTGAAAGATCAAACTGAGCTGGCATGGGGTATGTTACGGGTTTGGTCTCAGAGTTTAATTGCCGAAAATCAGCTGTCGGTCAGAGCAAATCAATTTTTTTCGTAACGTAAACCATATGAGCAAGAAAAACAGACGAGGATGGCTTAAGAACACCGGATACTATCATTTCTTGTCTTTCCCGCGTCGCCGCTGCTAATTTATTTGGAAGAGAACCTATAATTTTTGTGGTTCGTAACTTTCGTTTAATCTAGTGTAAAGCGATCGACCGTTGGCTTTGGGAATTCGCTGCGATCATGTAGGTGAAATATATTGTGGTACTGGTTTTTAAACTCTCCACCACATGGGCAAACGACTGGTCCCCTCCTGTACCCTAAGGCAGCATATCGACTTTCTTCATCTCGTGCTCTTCAGCCTCGGGAGGTATATACGTTTATTTTAACAATCGATCATCTTAACTCATTTTCTAATAAAGTCTGAACCCAAAGGGGTGTTTTGATATTCGCTACAACAATAAGACTTAGAGTAGAAATCACCATTTGTTAATAAGCTACTGTCGCATTCGCATGCAGTCACCATTGGCGCGCCTGAAGCCTAACACAAATATGCTCTCGAAGGTCTTATGTTGACTAACGGCCAATCATTTGTAATACCGACACATCAGCTTCAGTATCCAATTGCATAATTACTGTTTGCTAATTGAAGAGTTCTAAAAATTTAACTTTAATAAACACTCTAACATGTGGCAACGTTTCCCACACTTCTTTTACTTCGAGGGTTATCTGATTCTCAACATACAGTAGGGTACTCTGCTGTTCCTCTAATCTCGATCTATAATTCTGAGTACACAAAGGATTTAAATTTTTGGTCATGACCACGACTATCAGTGCTCGTGAGATGGTGAATACGATTGTTCTCTTGAACTAGCCGTCTCTCGGAGAACTACACTAATTTTGCTGCCCCTCATTCGATGTAATGGTCGCAACTGGTGTCTTTATATTTTGAGCTTGCTTCCAAGCTACAGGCTGCCCCCGTCTGTCCCAGAATCACTGATTATGTTGCGAAGAATTCCAATAAGGTATATCGCTCCTGCTGGCTGTTGTAACGGAGCTCATGCGTGGTAACGCCGCAGCCAATTTGGTGGTCATTATTACCGAACTTTGTAGAGCCTGAGTTTTTTCTTCAAATCCTCTCAGCGGGTTCGATACGGCGTCATATTTGGTGAAGTCTAGCAGCATAACCATTATGGTCACATGCAGCTGCAACCTGGGCAAATACTTAGCTTGTTAAACAATCGCTTGTTGCGTGCCACAGTATCAAGTGACATGTCACCCGATAATTGTTTAAGTCTGTACAATTCTGAAAGCATATTTTAAAGTCTGGCTCGGGAGTGATTCAGGATTCGGCGTTTAAATTCTGCATACGGCTGGTCGAAAAGCAATTCTAATAGGAGTGCAACTGCACGATAAACTAATTCCTGGATAGTTACGCACACAATAGATGCTTCCATGAACAATCTTGGGCTCGCAAAAAATTATCATAAATGCTGCACTTTGGGCGCGGTCGCCCTTATTGATTTCACCAGTATTGGTTGGATAGTTTATGTGGATTCCCTCATTTAACAATTATTGTAGCATTAAGCCTAGACCTAATTATCTCTAGGGTGTTCATTTTCGCAGATAATATTCTTACTAAGTTTCCCAAACAATAAGACTGTCATTTTTGCTCAGTAAGAGTGTTTATTATTGGTCAATTATTTATTTATTTAAAGAACTGTTACTACCACTCGCGCAATCAATGATTATTTGACAGTATTACCAATATATATGTGGCGGAAGCGCAAGAATGTAATGTTCGTGACTGCTTAGAAATTGTGCAGCCGAAATTTCCATACAAATAAAATGTATGCGCGACTAATAGAGATGAGAGCCGCCTATCTAATTTTGCTTTACATATATACACATTGCAGTTTTATCCTCGCTAGTCAATTTTCTGTCGTAATCTGATGATGATCATGGAAGGTCGAAACACGTCAGTACATGTGACTGGCGGTAGTTTTACGGTGTTGTTCGACGAGTGTTTAAATGCAATGGGATTGGTGTTTACTTCAAGCTCGCAAACTTGATTTAACTACTTAATACCACCACCCGCGCAATTAATGAATTTTTGATTATTTATAGGCGTTTAATCGTATAAAACGCGTCCATTTAGTAAAACAAAATACAAATACCTATTATTTAATATTCACTTCTGCGGCACGAATATTGCTTTCATCATTGTCCTGACTTTGCTTCATCTTAATTTATTCACTTCTGCAAGGATTTCCTGTTGTATTCGCTTCAGCGCTAAATAGGGCCAGTTGAACGTTCGGCCTAAAAGGTGTTTAACATTACAGTCAGTATAAACGAAGCTTTATCACTAACTCAGTCAGTAATAGTGGTATGATAAAAATGCAAGTCGCGAAAGCAAGAGTAGCTTCCTACAAACTTCGTCATTCATAAAAATCCCGAGTATCTCAGTTCTTAAACTTTTGTTGTGCGCTATTTAACCTTTGCTCTTCAGAATCAATTATCTTCGACACTCACAGAAATTTAGACACCTTTGTTTCAAAAGTAATGTCCATAGAGGGTATCAAAAACGATTATGCTACGCTAACATCTGTAGACGTATCATTGGATCAATCAACAAGTGGTAAACGTTAGATAAACAAGGCGCAATAAACTGCGCAGGCTTGATCACATTTTACGTATTCCTTCAATTCGGTAGCACAGTAGGGCATTATTTTCACGCAGAAGGCGTCAGAGTGGGCAGATTTTGAAAATGAAGAAACAACTAAATCCAAATAAAATCAAATTTTATAGCAAAGAACACGTACATCTACCAGGATGGGGTGCACATGTGCATCCAAGATCTCGGTTGGAAATCCTGTGCGATATGGCATCGAAACGAGCTCAGAGACAGTTCTGTTGCAGATGTTTGGTAGCAACTTTACTTTCTTAGGTGGGCAGAGTTATTTGCGAAGTTGGATCTTGTTCATGAAGCGACACAGTGAAAACAACAAGAAAGCTATATTGCCGATTTTGCTTTGCCATAAAATTTACTTGTCCTTAAGTTTGTTGCGTAGATGTCTCGATTGTTTCGTTTCTGTGTGTTACCTTGTTAAATACCTCCATCTGATCTTGACCTACACTTCATAAATCTCTAATCCTTAACCATGTTTTTTTGTTTTAAATGATTCTTCTGCCATCATTGTTATTATTTATTTTTCCTTATCAGTGATATTTCATGTTCTCATTGTTGTATTGCAATGAAGCATCATAGATTAAATGCTGTTCTATTGATGTTAGACATGATGATGATGACGATTTCCTGTTTAAAAATGTATTCCGTTGCCAAAATGACAGGCGTCTATCAGCTAGAAAGAAATGGAATTCGTTTAAGTTGCAGATTTATGCATGACATGAAACTTGTGCTGCAATAGAGAATATTTATGATGAAAAACGTAAAATTTCCATTTTTCACTCCATAGTTTGATATTAAAATAATGTAGAAGTAGTAGTGGAATGAAAGGAAGCGTACCAGATGCGGAGCAAAGACTTTTAGCAGATAAATAAATCTTTAGGCACTTCATTTCCAACTCGTATAACCCCAGCAGATAGAGCTCATGGACTTTGAGAGAACAGTCATCTAAGAGAAGGACAACCCTGAATATAAATCATGCATTCACATAGGTAATAGCATAGCTCATAGATAAGCATAAATGATACATAAATAATGCTTTCATGTTGCATCGGCCACCGCGTTACATAAAAATAGTAGCCTTGTCTTTTGTGCCTTACAGGCTGAATGAGAAAATTTGGAAACCCCAGAGCAGGAGGCATTCTATGCAATTCCAATAAATCAATATTGTCCGGAAATCATCTGAGATTATATAAAGACGGCGTTAACTTAAAAACGACGGGCAGAGATCGAATAGGGCCTGTCTTTTCCGACGATGAAACGTTAAAAACCGTGCTCTCGCACACAAGCAGTAAGTGTAAGGTGGAGAAAGACGAATGACAACAATACGCGCGGTGGACTTCCAGCAGGCATTCCTGATCATCATGCGTCGCTTAAATGCGAGGGCAGTTCACCTATTGGCTGTCGCGTTCTGAAGGCTCCTCTTACGCGAGCTAGTCAGTCTTTTGAGCTGGTGAACGGCATAAACATAGCTTCCAAATTTCTTGCATTTAGGTGACTACACTTGCTTTGAGCACTCCAAAATATCTCGTTCGGCATTAGTACAAAGAAAAAGGCAATTGTCCTCCAGTTCCAATGTGAGACAAATTCATCCACGAACGGTAATACCGTTCTGCTATCAAATATTGAAGTAAAACATCACTTGATTGGAGAGATACACATATCTTGTTTGTCCTACGTTAGAATTCTCGTAAGAATCTTGGTTTTGCGAGTTGTACGCATGGACTTGTTTACCCTCAATCATTTTGTTAATGAAAATTGATTGTTTTGAAAATCAATATTTCATATTGATTGTCAAATTGTCTATGGGATGTGCTTACCGTTGAAAACGGCAGTCGAATTATCTGGATTAATCAGGTGGACAGTGGATGCAAACACCTAGCTGCGCCCACCAAGAAAAAAGTAATTAATATATTCCCTGTCGCGCAACGTGTTTACTTTTAAAGAGCTCTAAAAAGTTGTTATTTGTACTCAAAATTGGTCAATCCGGAATGGTCGAATGTTAAATGTTTCTAAAATGTGCGGTATGATCAAGACAAAAGTTAGTATATAACTGAAAATTGTGTGTAGTGCACGGCAGTGTGTCGTAGTAGATAGAGATAGACTCCAAAGTAAATGTTCCCCGATTGGAGCCCACTGCGTGGCAAATTCTGGATAGTACGTGAAGAGCTTCCAATAAGAACGAAACTGATCTGCATTAAATACAATATTTAGCTTATACGTGCAAATGCATATATAATGAGATTGGTCTTAGAGTGGCTATTTGGAATTGTAGGCCTAAAGAGATGACACAGGCACTACTTGAGGGAAAGCCTAACCAAAATACATTAGTTAGTACATAACTAAAAATTAGGTGTACTGTGTGGCATAGTGACTCGGTAGTTGGAGTCACAAACTTCGAAACAGATGTGCCTCGATTCGGGCCCTTTCCGCAATAATATTATGCACAGTATTTGACGAGTTTCCACTAAGGAAAAAATATGTCGACTGAAACAATTTTCTTTTCTACATTTTTCAACGTTTAGTTTATACTGGCAAATTTATATATAATGGGATTGATGTTTATATCAAGATCGCAAACATGATTTAAATAATTATTAGATTCATAAAGCCGGACAAAGGCTCCCTTATTTTTCTTAAGACCACCAAAGATTTTATAAATTGAGCAACGTTCTTCGTGATGCATACGTGCCAAGTTTCAGGCCCTATCCGCGGCAAATTCTGGATGGTAAGTGATAAGTTCCCAATAAGGACGAAAAGTGACTATTGGATGAATTTACTCTTCAAAAATATAAGTTAATTAATAAAACAGTTTGATATCAGAGTAGGCTGTTCAACAAAGGCTTAATGTGAAAGTTAGCCGAATGCATCGAGTAGGATTTACTTTCTCGATAAAAAATTTAAACGTTCCCAGCACTGAGCAATACATATTTATAATTAAAATTATTTAAGGAAAAGAAGTAGAAAATATTTCTTTTTAAAACTACCGTCTATGATTCTTCCAGTCGGCCAACTCCATTTCTAGATATTCCTCCCTGTGTATAGCGAACAGCTCATTGCACAGACCGAAACAGTTGTGCAAATGACCGGACAGAAACATAGTAGCAGAATTCCTGCAAATGCATAGTCATAAAAAACAAGAGTTCAAGTTTCAAAAGATCGGCAACTTATATATTTAAATATAGTTTTTCAAATTTTCATGAATGATCCGCGAAGAAAAGTTTCTTAAACGTAATCCTGATTCTAATCAGTTTCAACTCCAGAAACCGCGTTATTTATAAGGCACGTAAATTTATCAAGGTGTGTCAAACAATGAAGCTTCTCATTGACTTATACTGAGCACTTTCTAAACAGAGATTTTATCTCATAGTACAACTTCCTATTCTTCTGAATAGACTCTTTTGTAGCTACAGCGAAACTCAAGCAAATTTAGGCACCTCATCCTTTCCCATCCAATGCCCCTTCGATCGCGTTCTTTATGCTGGGCATAAAACGATCATACTACGAGACAAAGCATAAATTCAACGTTCTCTAGAACATGGATACACCAAAGAAATAAATACATAGTAGTTATATATTGTTGGTTGCGGAGAATTAAAAAATATGCCTTTATGTATTGGACCAGAATACAAGACTGATAAGACAGTTGCTTTTAAGAATGGCCATTTTTAGCCTTGTCATTAAAGTTTAGTCTATCCCATAACAATCGTAATGGTAGCTTTTCATGCTAATAACTTATTATAGATTGTGCTTACAAGTTCAAGTCGCATGGCTAAATATCTTTCATGAAGTTAATTCCACAGATGTTTTAATACGTAAATGCATAGGAGATTACACCTACTAACTGCCTCATGTGCAAATGAAATTTCACCTTGTATAAATGCTGGATTTTGTATATCCTTTTGATCCTCTCAAAACGAAATTTCTACTAATAACGCTAGAAATAATGAATAAAAAACCAAATATCGCGTTAACATGTTTTCATGTGGAAGAACTATAGCGCATGATATAAATTGGGAAATACTTTGCGCATTTAAGCATAATTTAATATTAAATTGGGACGATACAACAAGGTTTAAATGAGACTATTTTCTTATCACTAGATCTCTACTCTAATAAAATATCTGGTAATTTATTTTGTAAATTTGGACAATTAAATATGTATAAGATGCATAATACGACTGTAATCAAGAAGCATAAATCACATGCAGAAACACGCAGATACACAAAAGTGTGACCAGTTTATAATCAATTCATGAGCGCGTTTATTTTTTTAATTGAAGCGTAAAGTTCGGTTGCACTTGATTGATTCCATAATACGAAACTCCTTTTCATTTCTTCCTTTGTAATATTTCACCAAAACCTGCCAGGTTTGAAATTTCATTTTTGTAAACATTGTGTTGAGCTATAACACAAAAATAATACTTTTGCAATTTATATTTCTTCTAACATGCTTTTAAATCCGCTTTTTAAAATATCTGTCTGTTTTTCCTACATAGCACACCAAGCATTTGCTTGATATTTGTAAATGAAAATTATTGGGCTGTTCGATTGCAGGAAACGTATTCCTTATAATAAATATTAAAAACGAATATATGTTATAATGAATCTTTCAGAATACCTGTCTGATAATCAAGTTGTTGTGTGCACTGAACGTACATGGCAATATTAGCTATAAAGGAAGATCTGTTTGATTCTGTGGGATAAATTACATAATAAAAATCGCTTATTCTAAATTTGAACTGCACTTTGCCAATGAATGTACTGTCCGCATTCGGAATTATCTCATGTTTACCATCTCATTATTTAAACATCAATACGTGAAGGAAAAAAAAGTTTGTCAGTCTGAGGGTTATTTCGCTTGTAAGTAAACTTTATATTTTAGTATATACGCATTTGATTAATTTCTACAACTTTATTAATTATTTTGAAGGTTCCATCGCCATACCCATAATATGTATGGCAGTATTTTTAACAGGAAATTGCAGTTTTGATGCTTCCGGATACAACATTTACACAATAGACAGCCAATCACAATTCCAATGGCTTGCGTAAAATATTGATCATTGAATTGGAATTGAACACTGACAGTGCATTAGTCGATGCTAATTTTTAGGCAACTTCAAGGTATAGTGAGTACAGTGTTGTTATTATCGATGTCTACAGGAATGACCATGAATAGATTTTTTATGCTGAAGTAAAGCATTTTATTTGTGAGATTTTTTTGGTTTACTTTGTGCAAGAAGTTAGAAGGATCGCGAACAAGATTGCTTGAAATTTCAATGACATTGCTGTAGGAGTTTTTCCAATACTTTAAATCAAGTTTGCGAGCTTCAAGTAAACACCGATCCCATTGTATTTAACCAGTCGTCAAACAACATAATAAAACTACCGCCAGCCGCAACGCACTGACGCGTTTCGACCTTCCATGATCAAAGTTAGATATGCGGCTCTCACCTCTAGCAGTCTCGCATACATTGATATTGACTGGAAATGTCGGCTGCACAATTTCTAAGCAGTCACAAACATCCGGAGTGTGTAGCTTTCGCCACACACACACATATATAGACAATACAATTAAAAAATAATTGATTTCGTGGGTGGTGGTAACAATTCCTTACATCAAGTTTGCGAGCTTGAAGTAAGCACCGATCCAATTGTATTTAATCAGTCATCGAACAATATAAAACTACCGCCAGGTGCAACGCACTAACGCGTTTCGACCTTCGATGATCATCATCAGAGTACGACGGCAAACTGACTATCGAGAATCAAACCGCATTGAATATATATGTAAATCAAAGTTAGATATGCGGCTCTCACCTCCAGCAGTCTCAGTGCATTTATCGATGCTAATTTTTAGGCAACTTCGAGGTATAGCGAGTACAATGTGGTTATTATCGATGTATATCATATTATTTGTAACATTTTTTTGGATTTACTTTGTGCAATAATTTAGAAGGATCGCGACAAGATTGTTTGTCATTGCAATGACGTTGCTGTAGGATTTTTAGTTCGTCTGCCAGATCTTACAGTTGATTTTTGATTAGTGGCATAATTGGTCTTAGCGGCAGCAAGTTGCTCGTTACAACCAATTTTTATAACCGTGACAGGACATAAATCTAGCCGCGCTTACTTGTTAGTGATGTTAACAATGTCATTACAATTCTTGCCATCCTTTCTTCAATGCATTGCTTTATATACGTGCTAAAAGGCATGCTACATTGAATCCGCAATTATACTCCAAGCAATCTTTATTCAATTTACTCAGTTTTAATTTGTGTTCATTGTCGTGTACTTTTCGGATTTAATTAATTGAATTATTTTTACTAATATGTACAACACCAAACTTTTATTTTGCTCTATTAATCCAATTTCGTCAATTTTATGCAAAAATTCAATATCATGTAAACCCTGCAGTGAGGATTTTGTTCATATCTTTATCGTTTGGTTAAGTGCAAAGTTGAGGTTCTAGCTATGGGACACTTTCTGTTTGTCTGATAGAACCAAACTCGTATAGTTAAGCCAGAAGGCGTTATGATTTTTTGGAAATGCATTAGTCTTTCTCATTATCAATAAAGTCTTTGTGTAAGTTCTTTTATTTTCTCTATTGACAGCACTCATAACCAGGCGATTAACAACACCCTTCAACACTAAAAGCTGATATATACAAAGAATACTGATAAAAGACTCCTATGCTCCAAACTCTTTGTACACATAGTTAAGTAGAAGGTTTTTCATTTTAATGGAACTCTCATTTGCCGTCTAAACATTTCTCTGGTTCCTCGTGTTAAATCAGAGCGGCACACTGGAATCTTCGCAGAAATCGGCTGTTATACCTTAACGGAAATTTAAGGCAGGTCAGCGACTAATGAAGAATCCATATGGCGTGCCGCTTAAGAAAAGAAAGACGCAACAGATCAATGAACGAATGGTATGAGTGCCAGTTTTAATTATTATACTCCGTCTTTAACGAGCAAAACCAACCGGAACACGCGTGGCTAGATTGTGCGGCTTGACGAAAGTGTACAAAGTAGTTCAAACGAGCATCATGCCGTAACTGAGACCAATTTTGGGAATGATAAACATTTCAAAATACAAGCTATTGGGCCAATTAAAAACAATCCTTCAGATAATCCAAATTAAAACGTCAAACAGTTATGTTTTCGACTACTTTCATTTAGAGCAACGTCAAGAATAAGTTGACACCTTTCGACGATCGAAATCCGCTGTCAAGCATTTTATCCGACACTAAAATCTATACATTCTATAAAACCATTACTAAAAGCTAATCTCCATTTAAACAAACATAGGTTCCGCGGACGGTGATAACAATTACTTTTAATCATGATTGCGAACTTTTTATAAACTCCTGGCTCATAATGTACATACATTGGTGAGTATACAATACTTAGTTTATACTCACAAATGTATGTACTTAATGTGTTTATATCAAGTTCGCAACCTTGATTAAAATTAATTTATATTTACATTACCTAGAAGAATTTTTTTAATTTTCATTAACAAGTACACTAAGGCTATTCAATTCAAGTTCACTTGTCAATATTCAACGTAGGCCGATTAAATTGCAACTAGCATTTCGTAAGCGCGACTAATTGCTAATTTTACAGACTTTACCTGTAAACAATAAAATCGCAGCCAATAACTCAAAAATATTGCCATGCGTATCTGAGTTATGTGAATGATACGTTTAAACTGATTAATGAAGATGAAGAATTAAAGGAGTCGGATGAAGATTTTAAGACTAAATTAAGTTTACCTAGAAACGCGTAAACTGCTAGTCTAGTGCGCATATTAATATTCAGACAGAACGATCGTTGTCTATTACGAACAATATTCCGTAAGGAGGCATGCAATGGATTTTAACTTTATTATGATAGCGAATTCGTTATTTCCTAAAAAAGATTTATACGTGATTGGAAATTCAATATAAAGTGCTCGCATTGTTTAATACAGCATAATTATCAAACGTTAAATTAAAGCATACACAAACTTTAAATAACAAAATAGTAGTAAAACAAAATAATATTGATCGCCATTCTAAACATTTTCTCGGCAAATAAAAAAAATTATTAACTATTTGGATGCTTAATACAAAACTGATATTTTCTTTCGCAACATGACACCTGCCAGCTTTAAAATGCATAAGTTATCCAGTACATTATATCGGTAAGACCGGCTAGCAAATAAAGAAGCAAAGTTAATAGCATTCAAGAGTAAGAACATCTGGTTTAGAGGAGGACGTCAGCACAACAGCCGAACACATTGTTTTCGAAAACTCACTCCAAACAAAATGGATTTCCAGGCATTTTTCTAGCAAACATGTTCAAAATGTACAACAGGTACGAAAGCATTCATATGTAACACTCATATTCAGCAGTTAAATAAACGAAATAAATTTGAACAAGAATTAAATATTTAATGATCGATTATTTTCGTGTGCAAGGATGCTAGCTTGTGAGTGTGCGTCTTTCACTTCTTGTTTGTTGCGAATATGGCATTCAACCTATCCCAGTACGATTTTTTTCAAACTACGACATGAAGTGTTGTGTCAGCTTGATTTTTAATAAAGTTACGCCTCAAATAACAAAGTATTGCCCAATTAAATTGACTTATACACTAAAATAGCTGAAAACAAAACTAGAAGATGTGTATCACGGAAAAGCTCTTGCCCACAAATTTATTTGAAACAGCGTAAATCACCAGTTACTCAGAATATTAATCACCTAATAAGAACAATCTGCATTTTCAACGTGATTTATAAACCCTAGCGCATGTTTGTATTTCCATTATACAGGAAAAGAAAAGCATCCTGGATTCAATAACTGCAGGCTAAACACAATGTTTGATGTCGATTTTAAGCGAATTGAGGCGGAGACTACGCTCCGCATAAATATCGTACAATTGATAAATTCTTAAAGCAATAGTTAATATTGGCATAACAAGTGCACGCCTATTCTGGCTTGCCGTGATCGAAGCAGAGACTGGCACAAAATACAAGACTACAATCGATAGAATTCTGTTAATTTACCGAATAAAGCAAAATCCAAGGTATGCATAGCGAAGAACTCACTTTAAAATGTTGTCAAATTCATTTGAAAAAGAGACTATAATCGATCGCGGATAGTGTGATGTCCAAAATGTCTGACGACTGTCTGATGCTACTTTTCCAATTTGTCTCAAATTATCCAAAGTTTCCTAGTTTATGTGTAGGAAACAAAAAATACGTCAATATAAAGCACAAGTAAAAACTTATTCGTATAACTTGAAATCAATGTGTTCGTCAAATAAAAAAAATTTAATGTCGTCTGAAAGCGAAGAAAATATTTTTATTACAAGCGTAGAACCAATACTTACTTTACTGCGGCTGACTCCTTTTGGAGGATAAGCCGGCTCCAAGACATTTCATGGAGTTTCTTGGGAATTTGGTACAAGTGGTGTCCCCTCACCACTCGGCTTTTTAATCGAGGACGCACCTCTAGCCTTTGCACATCCAAGCGCAGTCTGCAAGGCAGCAGTAAGTTGCATGGTTGCCGGTGGCTGTTGAGAGCTCATTCGCCATTCGGAAGTACGGGGTACTGTCCACGAGTCCATGTAATCCTGTGGCTGTTGACGAAACATACCCTTTGCGTCTGGTAAACATTTTTTTTCATTTTTACTACCCGTTTAGCACTAACTGTTACTGCGTAGTTAAATCGAATTTGAAGCTTAAAACGGATCCGAATTATGGTTGTATCCTAATTAGACCCAACAAGTTTTATGCCATCGTTACCCAGATGACCAAACCAATCCGTTGACACCAAAGTACTACGCTCTGATAAAGGCAGGAGCACTGTTATAATGGCCAAATCTGACTACATAAAAAGATAGAGAACGTTTTGAATGACAATACAAAATTCACGTGCCTAGAGATTACATCACGTTAAATAGACGCAACCAACGTTCGTTTAATTATAATTTCCATTTTACCCTATAAGAGTCTGCTTGTGTACACCCATCAAAATGAAATTAAAATGATCTAATTACACCAATTGACGATTAATTTGATAAGTGTAAGCTATGTCTAAGTTTACATATATACTTTGGCGGTGATAATGTAAACCAAACATTGCAATAGGTGAGACATGCTATTCGTCAAATAGATCGGTCTCGTTCTTAGTAAGCACTCATCAAGTACTTCCAGCAATTGCTACAGCTGGGACCAAAACCAGGAAGAAATTAATTCAGAATTACAATTCATCCATTACGCGAAAGAAGCCGCGCAGTTAATACACTTTCCAATTACATATCAATATATCTCCTTCAAGAGATACTATTCAGCCTAATCTGGTTGTACATAACCAGTCGTCGAACAACATAGCCAAACTACCGCCAGTCGCACGATCTTACGCGTTTCAGCCTTCCATGATCATCATCAGAGTGACTAGCGAGGATCAAACCGCATTGCATATATATGGAAGGCAAAATTAGATATGCGGCTCTCACCTCTAGTAGTCTTGCATACATTTTACTTATGGTTTCGGAGGATGTGCTATTGCATAAAAGATTTCCATTTGAACCAGTGGACTGGTGCCTATTAAAATCCAATAAGAAAGAGTCATGAAGTTAGAACTAGATCTGGACATTTAGCAATATCTCCTCCTTTCGTGGGGAATGTTGTGAGCAAGTTATTCTCTTTTTCGAAAATCTACAAAATTTATAATCAATTGCCAGAGGGGCTTAGAGAAACGCCTCCATCTAAGAAGCCTTTTAAATCTTTATCTACTCAACTAGAAAAAGTCTACAATCCTGCTGATATTTTTTATTTTGATTATGATAATAATTTCTCATGGTTGAATAAAAGACAAGGATAATTGTTATCAGAAACAGAATTTCTTGATAATGTTACACTCAAATAATACCTTAATTTTTCCTATTTTTGATGGTGAATCTATTATTCTTCACAGCCGAACTTTCTGATATTGATATATTGTACGGTACAACTAGTGAGATTTACTTATCTACATGAGACTAATTGCACATTTTTATGTGATGTGATATCTTTTTTTATATTGTACATTTTCCAATTTCATTATTTGATGGAACATATGTGGTTTGAATCCAAATAAAGATATTCTATATTCTATTCTATATATTGCTTCGATATATATGCAATTCGGAGTGATCCTCATTAGTCAGTTTGCTGTCGTCCTCTGATGATTATGGAAAGTCGAAACGCGTCAATGCGTGTGACTGGCGACAGTTTTGCTATGTTTTTCGATGACGTTTAAACACAATAGGATTGTTATTTACTTCAAGCTCGCAAACTTGATCTAAACAATTGTTACGACCACCCGCGCAATCAATGATTATTTAGTTACTCAGCCTAAAGTTCGAAAACGATGTCGAATAGGATCCGGCTGAAAGGAAGACTGTTTAAAAAATCAAGTTTGTATATAAATGTTAAATGTCTATAACTGCCAAAACAAATATATTGTGCTATAAAAAATTTTCGACATTTCAATTTTTGCCTGCGCCTGTCCTGTATACTTCTGACGTTTTCTCAAAGAATGTTAGTCTTAAATATAGTTCAACGCACAAAATATAAAAATGCCCAGAGCTACTTGAATTAACTAGAACGTAAATGAAAACGCTTACCTCATTGACAATGCCAAAAAAATTGTAGGGTTTCTTCAGTCCGGGATAAGGGCACGCATTGAGCATAATAAATGAATATTTGTCTTCTCCGACATTATGAACATAATGATATGAACTGGAAAATTCTTTGCCAGTAGCAGAAAATCTCCTTCACTTCTATAAGAGAAACCTGGAGAACAGACCTTACCTAAAAAATGTATCTGGTGATGCCGGTGCTGGTGAGTTCAATGTATCTGATAAAAACAGAATAATAAAAAATAACATGATAACAATATTAATAATGTTAATATTATTACTAATACTTATATATATATATATATATATATATATATATATATATATATAAAGCTACTAAAATCACTCTTACTACTAAACTTATAATACTACTTATAAAATTATTATTATCATTACAACTAATATTATTAATAGTACTACTACTAATATTACAATTACTACAGCCACTACTGCTACAACCACTACAACTATTACTACTATTACATATCCACTTAATAGTACGATCACTATTACTAATGCTACTACTACTACCCATAATTCTATTAAAACTATTATTACTACAAACAATACTACTACCACTACCACTACAACTATTTCTACTACTGCTACTAATACCATTGATACTACTATTACTACTAATATTATTGTTAATAATAATAATAACGTTCAAAATAATGAAAACAATTTGAAGAGGAGGACGTGGAGGAATAGAAGATGAAGAGATAAATGGAGCACTATAAGGAGACGCCTAAGGCTGAGGACGTAGAAAAGAAGTCTGAGGAGAAATTACTAGTTAAAAGAAGATAAAGGTTGAGATGAAGAACGAGAAGGATGACAAGAAGAAAAAAAAGATAGAAGTAGAGAGGAGGAAGGGAAGAAGGATTAGAAAAAATGAAGAAAAGATTACATAAAGGAGAAGCAGAAGAACAGAAAACGAAAGCGAGGGTGCAGACGAAGTAAAAAAATAAGAGGAGGAATTCGAAGGAGGATGAGGAGAAGGAGAAAGATAATGAAAAGAGGAAGAATAAGGAAAACTGGAAGGATAATGAGAGAAAAAATGAAAGAGGGAGATAGATGAGGAGAAAGGTAAGAAAAAGCAGAGGAAAAAATAAAAAAATGAAAAGAAGAAAAAGAAGAGAATAGGAAGAGGAGAATACTACAAAAAATAGCAAGGGGAAGGATGAGGAGAACAAAGATAAGGAAAAGAGAAAGAACGAAAGCGATGAAGAGGAGGAGGAGGGGGAAGAAGAAGATGGAAAAGGGGAGGAAAAATAAGAGGAGGAGAAAGATACTTAGAAAAAAATAAAGAAAAAGCGAAAAGAAGATAATAAGAAGAAAGAGAAGACGTAGAAAAAGATGAAGAGGAAGTAAAGGTATGGAAAGAAGTGGAAGGATAAAAATAACGAAAGCATACGAAAAAGAAGAATGACAGGGATTAGGAAGAACAGGAGGGAGAAGAATAAGAAGAAAAACTTTGAAGAGTGGTAGGAGGAGGGCGAAAAGGATAAGACAAAATGAGGGAGATATGATGAAAAAGAAAAGAAAGAGGAGAAGAAGAAGAACGGAGACAATAGGAGAGAGAAGGATGAGGTGAAGGAGAAGAAAGATAAGGAAAGAGGTAGAAAAAGGAGAACGAGAAGGATTAGGAGAGAGAGGTAGAAAAGAAAGGAGGAAGAAAAAGAACAAATTAAATAGAAAGAGGAGAAGACGAATAAAGAGAAGAAGAGAAATGAGAGGGATGAGGAGAAGGAAAAGAAGAAGTATGAGAAAGATAAGGAAATAGGATGAAAACGAATAACGCGGGGATTAGAAAGAGGAGGGAAACGGAGAAGAATAAAAACAAGATAGAAAAGCGATAGGACGTGCAAAAGGTTAAGAAGAAAATTAAAAGTTGAAGAAGAAGAGAAGGAGAAAAGGAGAAGAAGAAGAAAAGAAAGGAGAAGGATGAGGAGAATGAGAAGAAAGAGGAAGAGAAAGACAAAGTGAAGAGGAAGAAAATAAGAAGAATACGAAAGTTGAGAAGGAGGGAGAGTAAAAGAATAAGATGATGGAAGAGAGAAAGGAGGAGGAAAGTAAAAATAAAAATGAAGCAAAACATCAAGAAAAATACAAGAGGAATAAGAAGTAGAAAGTGAAATAGAATACGAAGAAAAGGAAGAAGGAGAGGAAGGAGAAGGAGCATGAGGAGAAAGAGAAGGAAGAGAAAGATAAGAAAAAGAGAAAGAAAAAGAAGTAAGAGGGGAAGGAAGAGTAAAATAAGAAGAATAAATAGAATATGGAAGAGGAGGCAGAGTGTAAAGCGGACAGAATTTAGAATAATAATAAAAGTAGAAGCTGCTTACAAAAAGTTCGCAATATACATTAGCTAATTGTCAAATAAGTTATTCTCCTTTTAACTAATGTTTTCAACAAATGAACACTATAAATACTAAACACAGTTAAATATGACTTGTAAGCTTCAAATTGTGGCGATCATTCATGTCAGTTTTAATCTTGGTTCTTGTTGCTAATAATATTACGACCTTAATTGGAATCTTCTAGTTTTACACGGTAATTATACACATTTATGGTATAAATGGCGCTACACAAGTTTCGTTTTAAAGCACTGGCATGCAATTTTGGTTCCATCAAATTTAATTCGACAATAATTGAAATGAATTGGCCCCTTTCACTGCTTTTCTTCTTTATATAATTTAGACTTTTAAGATAAGCTTACCCGGTAATGACATATAAATTTCGATCCAAACAACAAGCGAACCCTAATTAGGCAAACTGGTAAATGTATTAATTAACGTGTCGTTATTCACAAATACGGTAAACTGTTTTTGGAAACACTCGGGTTTGAGATTACAGTAAAAACAAAACTTATGAAATGTTGCTATCTAGAGCAATCTTGTAAGATGCAACGGGAGCATTAAGGCTGATGAAGAAGGCCTAGATTATCGGTCCTAGTTTATAGAATAGGATTTCGTGTCTGAGGTTTTTTACGAAATTGCTCTGTTAAATAATATTCTAAATCTACTTTTTTTAAAAACGCAATTTAACCTAGACTTCGCATATAACACCTTTAGCAATAAAACAATTTTGACGTGACAAACAACCAAATAAGCCTTCATTCGGAAGAAAGCCGCTACCTACCCACAAGTTTCTCATGCACCTTGCAGCTACCTAAAATATCTGGCCATCATTTCAGGACCAAAAAACAATTATGGGGTTTCAATAGGCTCCAAAAATTGTAGGATCGAACGCTGCGCTAGCATACAACGAATCTGGGAATGCAGCGCTATTAGCTCAGTGTTGAAGCGCTTCTTTGTTCACTATCATATTCAGCAGTGTTTGCTGATTCGCGCAGGTCTGGTGGAGATTTAGGGTCTTTCGAGTCACTAATCGTAATTTGTTACTGCGTCATCTACACAACCGAATTCAAGCACAGTTCATAACCGATTTACTCTACTAAAGTTGCTCTGCCTTATGTTTGGCATTTAAAACCGTGAAAATTTGAACGAATGTAAGAGAAAATTTAGAAGAAAGGCAACTGACGCCACTAGTGAAACAGCCTAATTTCCTAGCCCACAACCATTGCGTGTAAAGCTACTCTGGCATCAAAGTGCTACTCCTCAAGAGCTCATTGTTCAGAAGACATAATTTGTGTTTATATGCTTCAATATAAATTGTTAAATTACACTAAGCGATACCACAAGAAAATTCTCTTTCAAAAATTAGACTAACGCATTCTGAGATTTGGTTATAATTTTTTAAACCGTATGTAAATATATACGGGATAGAATTTTAAAGTCATTTTGCAGATATTTAAGCTTTTAGCAACCAATTATCGTTATTTTAAATCGATTCAAGTCTCGTGTTATGATAAGCTCGAAAGGTACAGAAAATCCTCATAAACTATTGATATTCTACAAGTGAAATGGCAGAATGTCGCCAGTATAAACTAGTCATTGCAAAAGATGGAAAATGCAATTCATCAAGTATATAAGTTTCGACCTCAATGATCATCCATCAAGAACCTGCAAGAACTTTCGCGGCCAAGGTTTCAACCAAGCCATATTTGTATATAGTGCGCAGCTCAAATGGCGCAATAGACGAGTTTCAAAACTTTGAATCAAATGTGCGCCATTTTTAGTCCCCGCCGTGGCAATTTTGGCAGGTACAAAACCGGTCTACATTATGAAATTCTTTTACTATCTTGAGCAACGATTAGTGTATCCTGAATATATATATATATATATATATATATATATATATATATATATATATCGAAAGTTAAAACACAAAATATATTCATAGAGGTAACCTATAGACCCAGTGCATAATTAACAAGAATACGCTAAATACAAGATAGCTTAACATGTACTTAACATACCATGATTTCCACGAATATCCAGCCATTTTGTGAAACGCTGGACATTTGTTTTATTTAACACGTCATAGTAGGACTTCCATTCCTCCAAATATTGCTTTGTTCCATGCGAATCTTTCTCCTTGGCATCCGTAAGATCGCCTAATCATCAAAATTAGAAATAAAACCAGTTAATGCTGCAAGCACTACGCATTGACTTCGTTCAGCGTCAAAACAAGAAATAAGATCTCGCATTCTATATTGTTTATAATTCTAATAATATGCTGTGATAGAAATAACTAAATAGAACATTCCTTGTTATTTAGAGCTTTAGAAAGGTATCCTCGGAACTTGAGAAAGATGGTCGGGAGAAACGCATACAGATTAAACCGACAAAATAAGATTTATCTTACTAAACGATAGCAAAAATCATATTTTTGACCTGACACTATGCTCATCTGCGTATAAGCTACCGCAAGTTTTAATAGATTTATTTAAAATTGACACAAGAGCCATCATACCACATTTCGTTAAATTATACGGCAATACAATTAGACAATCATTGATTGCGCGGGTGGTTGTAACAACTTTTAAAATCACGTTTGCGCGCTTGAATTAAACACCAAACCGATTGTATTTAACTAGTTGACGAACAAGATAGCGACACATAGTGCGTGCGACTGGCGGTAGTTTTTCTATGTTTTTCGATGACTGGTTAAATACAATGGGATTGGTGTTTACTTAAAGCTCACAAACTTGATTTAAAACAAAAATTATACAGAGTTTCGCTACTCAGATTGCGTAACTACAATTAATCTATTACCGTGGCACACGAATCACTCAACATTTAATAACTCTTAATTCAGCTTTAAGAATGATTTAAAGACAGTGAATCAGAGACATTCACTCTTATATTAAATATATTTAGGCAAAGATAACCTTCTAACAGATTTAGGCAATAAAGTAATTACTATTAGATACTACGTGCCCAGTAACAGAATAATTAAGATAGGACAAGGATATGCCTACGTCGTACTTGCTGGCGCCTCACTTTGACAGTCGGATAGTAAAACTATCCTATGCGAAAGTGTATTAAAGCAGTAAAATCAACTTCATAGAAATTCATTTTCAATGCAACTTAAAACTCAACTCTCTATCTAGCATGTATACGGAGCCTATAAGTGTACCAAAACATTGGTTTTCGAGATGCCAAGCCTGTAAGGAGCACTGAAACAATGGTTTTTCAAATACCGAGCATGTACCGGGTTTTCAAGATAGGCTAATTTGCATCAAATTTGAGAATTACAACCGGTTCTAAATACTATTTACTTCAGAAAATCCATGCACTCTGGCCTCGATCGACAACAGTTACCAAAATTCGTGGTATTCAAGACATCATTCAATCACATATATAATAGTTAAATAGTCTTTCATGCCGAGAACTAATACATAGGCAATTATGTATTAGTTATTACGTATCTATTAACAAATTTGTTCAAATAGGACCAGCAGGAAATACAAGTCAACATGAACGAAAAGTATAGTCTCATGAGCACATGTGTTTCATTCCTACTGGTGACACATCGGCACGGGACTGCACCATGACTTACACCCACAACATATATGGTCAAGAAATGTGTGACAATTGGGCTGTACAATGTACTATGCTTTTACTCTTTACAGAATCCATGTTTCTAAAACCATTGTGTTGGCATCCTGTACAAGCTCGATATATTTAATAAAATAACTTATCTTTAATTTTGCACTTCCGAAGACTTCATATGAAGTTTTAAAAGAAACACGTTGCGCGACAGGGAATAGGTTATTTACCTGATTTTCGGATTGCGTACCGAATTGTTTGAATCCTTTGACTTCATGATTTCGCCAGATATTTCGATATCCTGGTACGGATATCTTTTTCAATGGCAAGCACATCACCCACTAAGTTGACAATCAATATGTCAAGTGGAAATATTAGTTTAAACTGCCCCATTTATACTTTTTGTTAGATCTCTTAAGCATAACTTGTTTTTTTTTAAATAAAATATTAGTAAAGTGTATGTCAAATTGGTTTGTGTATATGCCAGCATGTGTACACTTTTCGAAATGAGATTACAGTGATTTAATGACAATTAATTTCAGCTCACTAGATAAGTGTACGTCATGCATGTGTGTATGTGTTCTCGTTTGTTTTGGATTAAGGAGTAATCAAGTACTGCATGTGTACACTTATCCCATTTAAATTACAGCAGTTTAGCAACATCTGACTATTCACTGGATAAGCGTATGTCACGTCTGTGTGTTTGTGAGTATGTGCGTGAGCGTTTACTTAATACTGAGAACTAACCTGTTGCATGTAATTACAGGCACGTGTAACACTGGGATGAGTGTACACGTGCATTAATTGATTACTCCTCAATCCAAAACAAACGAGAACACATACACACAGGCATGACGTACGCTTATCTAATGAGTTGTCGATCATTATCATTAAATCACTGTAATCTCATTTCGAAGAGTGTACACATGCAGACATATACAGAAACCAATTTAGCATACACATTCCTAGTAATTAAAAAAAACAAGTTATGCTTAAGAGATCTAACAACAAGTATGAATGGGGCAGTTTAAACTAATATTTCCACTTGACATATTGATTGTCAACTTAGTGAGTGTTGTGCTTGCCATTGAAAAAGATCTCCATACCCGGAGATCGAAATATTTGGCGAATTCATGAAGACAGTGGATTCAAACAATTCATATGAAGTTGACTGCATCACTGCTTCAATACATATTCATATATGAGATCATACCATTCAATTGTCCCACACTTATTGACAAACATATAGTGGCTATAAGGCGTAGAAACGGCTCTTAATCATGCATTGCCAGTAAACAATAAACGCATGTGAACATGAGATTATGCACTTCGGTAATGCTGATTTTGGTACATCCTACTGGTCCCATTTGAATTGATATGTTACTAAGTACGCAATACCTAAAACACAATTGCCGATATTAGTTCTCCGCAATAAAGGATATATAAAAAGTAAAAGGTTGTCATAACGGTGAGCTGCCACTAGTATTTATCAACTATCACTGCTTAAACACCTATGCAATTATAGCAGTGGCTGCTCTTGAGGTCGAGAAATGAAAATGTCTCTCTTAAGGTCTGAGTTGAATTATGAGTGAGAGATTGATGGAGCAGAGCTCAAACGAGTGCTGGAGAAAACAATCGTGAAACAATGGTCACTAATGGTCACGCTTCATGCAAGCAAAAATACTTATTTGTAAGTAATCAATAAAAATTGTTGCAAATGTTAGTGTGGATTCACAATCTTTTGCAAAATAGCTGCTACGTGTCGTAGCTGGTTAAATAAATATCTTAGCAGAAGAATTAGTCAATAGTAAAAGCCGTTGGGTTGAAATGATTATTGTGAACACTAAGGGAATCTGCATGCGAGATCGAACTCACTTGGACGAAGATAGCCGTGTCACTTTCGACCACAATCGACCAACTCTTAGCTCGCATGTGGTGGACCTACTTACACAAACATGAGAAGGGATGGAGCCGTATAACTAATTTTGCTTTCCATATATATGCATGGCGGTTTGATCTTCGTTAGACAGTTTTCCGTCGTACTCTGATGATGATCATGGAAAATCGAAACGCGTCAGTACGTGTGACTGACGGTAGTTTTGCTGTTGTTCGACGACTGGTTAAATACAATGGGATTGGTGTTTACTTCAAGCTCGCAAACTTGATTTAAAGAATTGTCCCACTCAACCGTGCAATCAATGATTGTCTAATCTTGTTTTATGTTTATTATTATAATAATGACAATGATGCTTAATTAAAACTCAGGATATTGAGATTTGACTGTTAGTCAATATCAAGTGAATTGAATAAATATGTACAAACCAATGTCTATTACAATTTTTCACATCAAATAGTAGCCTGTATAAGAACAATGTTTCTATGATTGAAAGAAACTTGTAGCATAGCTTTAACTTATGTCTAATCATAACCGCCAAGTAAAATGTTTGAGAAGAAATGGCAAAAAGATCACATTAAAATCATAAATGAGTTCAATTCAGCACCTTCAATGTGGCCTAGACATATTAATTTCAGTCACTCGCTGCCCAGTATTACCGTGCAGATAAACGGGTTGTTTGAGAAGCCAAACAGCAGTAAATGCGCCTACCTACACTCTTAATTGACCGAACTCTTTATTTCTAGAATAAAGCGCATCAAAATACTGTCTTCAAAATATAATTAAAAATTTTAAACTTCAACGATGCTAAAAATAACAAAAAGTTATCCTGATAAAACGAAACGTTTCGAGCCGATTCGTTAAGACACACAGCAATATTTTTACAAACTATAGATAAACTAATGCAAAAAAGTAGTTTTTTACCAGAAGCAAAGTCCGATCACGTGTTGTGTGATGTGAATTTGGTAAAGAATCGATGCGAATTTCACTGAAATATTTTGTTTTTTATTATGGTTATTCGAATCATTCCAATACAAGACTTAAGTTAACAAACAGTACCGATGGTAAACAAAACGCCTTCTTTTAAATTTATTTTCTGAACTATAAATATTCAGAAAAAACAACCCACATATATTAAAACAATAATACACACCTGAAGCTATCACCAATGCTGGGCGTATTGTGGCTACGTGTTCCTCGCAAAAGAGTTCAAGATCTTTAGCACGAAATGGATCTTCGAACTTGCTCATGTGCAGATCGGAAATCTGAAAAAAAACCACAGAAGAATAAAAGAAAATCGATTTTATTAGCGTTTCCTATAACAAACTCTCTTTTGTCAAATATGATCACGAAAAACATGAAATATCTTGTTATCCTAATTTGTGAAAACACTTGAAATTACTCAAAATTTCTGCCCATAAGATAATAATAAGAATAAATAATATATTTTTTATGTCGGGAAGTCAATGAAAAAGAAAGATGGATAGGGAAGCACAAACATAAAAGGCACTTATGGAGATCGAGGTCACCAAGACAGCAAGCTACTTAACCTCAAGCAACATGCTCGAACAAATCATGTATCTACATTCGGCCTCTCAAGAACCAGCAAATAAGCTGAGTGTCAAAACTCTGCATCATGGAGAAAGGTTTGCACCGATGCGAAAAATGTTCTGTCGCCAACTCCCTTTATTCTAGTTGCCAATGGAAACTGTACGTGTCAGCGTGTCTATCACAACGAATACTATAGCTCAAAACTCTTCTCTTATTATGAGAATCGTACTTCGTTTTGTATAACAATGTAAGGTCAATAAAAACGATGCAAGTCAGGCTCGCTAGAGCCTACAGGTCATCAAACCAGAAAGCTATGATTCTTCTATACAAAACTTTTACCTTGTAATCCATAAATTAAAAGTAAAACTGAGCTTCTTCGATTTCACAATCAACACCTGTAAAATATACTTTTGAAACAAAAGTATATATATATATATATATATATATATATGTATGTATGTATATAAATAATACAATTCTATAATTAAATATCAGAAATTAACAAATTTAAACCTTAGGCGTGGCATAATTAGAAGCCTTGTTACTTTAAGGTGAGGTGATAACAGCCACTCCATCATGTATAGAGCGTTAAAACTCATTACGCGTGCATATTCAAGCGGCTAATGCCCCAAGGCGGTGACAATTCTTGGAGCAAAATAGAAATTCAGAAGAGAACGTCATGCCAAAGTTTATCGTTCACTGGGATTTTACGCTTTCAACGAAGTTATTTAGAAACAAAAGGACTTAAACGAAAATAAGGAAGAGCTGGAATTCAAAGGCAGAACTGGTTTTCATATTAGTACACAAAGTAAAGTTAACTTGTTGCCTAATCTGCTAAACTTGTGTGACCAAAAGCAATGAACGGAAGAAAAGTATGATGCGCATGGAGAAAGCAAATAGTGTACCGTCAGCCTTGTGTGTACCCGGCACATCACCCCATCATCCACTCTCCCTACTACTGCTTTCCGAGATAAAACGTTAAATATCAACTTTTAACTTATTCACGGGCTATATTCACAATTTGCATCACGTTACCGTCACCGGTATGATATTGTTCCAACTAGCACATTGAATTTTCACATTTGTGCCTGAGGTTCAATGTGTTTTAGTGCAATGCTTAAGGCAGATCAATTAGTAACACTAATGCTACCGTCCACAGCAGTTGGAATATAATAAATGAATGATTTTGTTGTTACATTACCGGAAAATATCTCACATTAATCGGCTCATGTCTAAATGAGGACGACATATTATTATAACAGAAAACAACTTTATTTTTTATTAATTTATAGCAATTCTTCGTCATTCTACTTCGAGAAACAAGATATTGCACTGAAGAATCACTTACCTATTAAAATCCGCAGTTTTGGTTGGATTACGGGGATAGAAAATCTAGCGTTTAAAAACAAGGAAAATTCGCATCGCACGGTTTTGCTAACTGGTATCACCATCCAGAAAGTGTCGACAGAAGATAATAATCAAAATTGTCTAAAGGTTTATCAGTTCGATTTTGTTGTCTAATATGCTTCAATGTTGATCTAATCACAAAAACGTTATCCATGCATGGTTATTAAATAAAATGTAATTCGCCTTTATTAAAAAAGTAAACGATAAATAACTTTGCTTACAAGATACATTCCTATTGAGGAATAAGCCAATGCTACTTCTCCTCCTGTTTTATTCCATTGTTTTAGTGTTTTCTAGTATTCCCGGTCTGATATGATTGTTTATTTGTACACACATTTATATTCACACCGTTCGTATACTAACATGTTTTTCTTTGTCTATTAGCATGTAAATCTGCATTATATGATGAATAAAGCCTAATATTTTAGGCAACTCTTTCTTCTGACTTTTCGACTCACTCTGCCCGTTTGCTGTGCTTGTTACTGTGATTCAGAACAATTTATTCATCATATAACCCAATCATGGAACGCCTACTCAGACCAGAAAGATTTGATGTTGAACCTAGTGCACCAGATGCAGCAAAACAATGGAATCATTGGTATCGTACATTCTGTGGTCTCCTGAAATCAGTCGAATCCATGAATCCGGATAAATTAGACACTCTTATTTCCTACGTCTCTCCTAACGTATATGAACACATCGTTGACTGTGATACGTATGATAATGCTATCAAAACTCTAATGA